>VZTE01002092.1:572278-612808 GCA_013397775.1 Eulacestoma nigropectus
GGGAGGGAGGGAGGGAGGGAGGGAGGGAGGGAGGGAAGGCAGCGGGCAAGCTGCTGTTAAAGTTAACCTGCCTTTAAGCAATCACTGAAGGACCTCTAACAAAAGACTACAGAGCAGTGCAGTGTGTGTTGGTAGGGTTTCCTGCACTGCTGTTCCTCCTTGGTGGGCCATAATGGCATGAAACAGCCTATGCTCAGTCAGGCACTCATGGGATGGGAGTGAAAAAAGGCCTTGGTGTTGCTACCTGACCAACAGAAATTTGCTTCACCTGTCACCACTAATAGATGTCGCATTTCCCACAGAAACATAACATGATGAGACTTTTAAGGAGAAGGGCAAACGCAGCTTTGCCTAACTTCATGTAAGCAGTCAACCTCACATGCAAATCTAGCAGGCACGAACATAATTTATGACTATAGTGAATCCAAAGAGGATCAACAGGTTGGAGTTTTTTTCCTGAAACAAATGGTTGTTGCACAATGGGCATGGCACTTCACCTTCTTGCAGCTGATGTGATGCTATGCAGACAGCAAGTGGCCGTAAAAAAGATAAATGAGGGGTTTGGATTTTTGCAAAATTATACTTCATAAATAGTTTGGATTATTTCAGGGTGGGACATCCCACTTTTACTCAGCCTTTGAAGGGGTTCATGTACAGTGTTTTGTGTGACTCATTTGTCTGTGTGCTAATGCCTGCTCCAGTAGGATCTTGTTGTCAGTCACAAACTTTAAGATTTATCTGTAAAGGATCTTTTAATGTACTGAGCTATCATCTAGTCAATGTAATTTGGACTGGCACTTCCCCCCCCCGCCCCCCCCAAAGAAGCTTTGGGGCCATTTCCAGCAAATGCTGTAAGGGGTGAAAGGGTCAATGCAAAGTGGGGTCTCAGCTCTGGTGGAGTTCCTTAAAACCTACAGAGACAGAAGGGGGCTGTCACAGCTGAATGGAAAATAGGGCTAGCTTGCCAAAGAGATGTGTAATAGAAGTTACATTTGTTAGTGGCTATTTGTAGTAATTCAGCAAATCTTAGAAAAATCTACCAAGCGAATTACCTCCTTGTCGTTGTTTAAGCTGAACTGACAACTGAGCACCATGCAGTCCCTCTTTCACTCCCCACTCCAGTGAATAGGGAGGAGAAACAAAAGTAAAAAATTGTAGGTTGAGATAAGATCAGTTTAATATTTGAAAACAAAGTAAAACATCATAATAATAGTAAATAACAATGATAATTAAAGGGGAAAGAAGAAACCAATCAAGTGATGCACAGTACAATTCCTTGTAACTCCTTGATTGCTGCCAGACTCTGTTCACAAACACAGATCAGCCCCGTTGCCAAGTAAATCCCCCAGCTTATGTACTGGGCATGACACTCTATGGTGTAGAATATCCCTTTGGCCAGCTTGGATCACCTGTCCCACCTGTGCTCCTTTACAGTTTTTCTTTTGTGTACCTCCTCACTAGCACAGCATGAGACACAAAAAACCAGTCCTTGAATATGGATAAACACAACCTGGCAAAACCCAAACCATCAGTGTGGTATCAGTATTATTCCCATTCTGAATCCAAAGAACAGTGCTGTACTAGCTACCGAGAAGAAATTAACTCTATTTTAGTTCTGACTGTTACAACGGGAAAGATGCGATTTGAAGACAGGGTCCTGCCGAGGTGGGGCAGCGCTTGTTCTGAGCCAGCGTCCGGCTCCACCTGGAGACTTGTGCTTAATCCTCCTTGACTCAGTCCCTGGGGGAGGGCTCAAGGGGCTGGCTGTGCATGCATGAACAAAATAGCACAAAAAATGTAGTTTGTATAAGGGGCATGCACCAGGTCAGATACAAAATGAAGTGATCAGGACCCCTTGTTCCCTTTTTCCTTTCTTTCTCTTTCACTCTCCTTGTCTACCCCAGCTCTGGTCCATCCACACGGCAGGACCAATGTGGTAACTACGGACTCGTTCTTTGTTCTCCTTCTCACCTTTATTTCTCTCCTTCCTTGCTTTGTCTGGACAAAGCATGGCTATCAAGTCTTTCCCCATACTTGGTGCTGCAGTTTGTTGTGAGAGTGGGGAGCTTGTGGAAGTGTGTTATGGCTTGTTAACCAGAACCTTTAAGAAGAGGTGTATTGTGGCTCATGAGCCAGCACCTTTGGTTGCATGTTGTGGCTTGGTAGCCAGCACCTTTGAGAAGTTTGTTGTGGGAGTTGAGAACTTATTGAAGTGTACTGTACGAAACTACGAGCTTGTTAGCCACCACTTCTGAGAAAATGTAAGAATTCCAGGGTTTCTTAGCCAACACCTTTTGGTCTAAATAGCGAGCTGGCTGCCAGAGTTACAACAACTATACAATAAAGGCACAAGAGTTCTCTGACTGATGTTTCTGTTCAGCCTGACAAGAATTTATGGAGAACATCACACCACGTACCAATGGGTCGTGACACTAACCAGGAACTTCTAACAAAATATTTTTGTAAGAAAGTCAATACATCCAGATATTTTAATTAAAATGTTTCCTAGGTTTGGTGTTGTCCTAAGGAGGTTTCTGGACCTGGGATAGAATCTGTCATCACCAGGAGCCAAAGGCCTCAGATCAGAGCTTTCTCTATTGTGACTGACTACAGTACCAACCAGGTATTTTACTTGTCTGAGGAACAGCTTTCTGTCTTTTTGCCAGCACAATTCAGAGCAAAATAAATGCTAAAGACAATTCCTGGTTTTTCTTTGTTTTTAGATGTATTTCTGATAAAACTCCAGAATCTGAAAGTTGCTAGTGGTCTTCTTGTACTGATGCCTGACCATGATTTTTCTTATGAATATTTAGCTATAACCTTATCCATAAGAAATGTTACCGTTAATATTTAATATTTATTGAATGCATACAGAAAAGCTTAACCTGGCTAATCTTTAAAAGAAGGAAGACCTTTTGATGGAAAGACTATGATTAGTGGGTTAGTCCTTCCGTTTTTAGTTTAGGGATCCTACTGTCCCTTGGTTTAGACTTCATACAGCACGATAATTTTAACCAGATGAAAGTGCATGTAGTGGCCTGCAGTTGGAGAGGTAGGAACTGTTTGTAGGGAGAATTTTAACTTTTCTCAATTGTTTTCTTATGAAGCACATCTGCAAGAGCTTTGGCAAGCTCCATGTTGTGTGTGCCCTGCACAGTTAGAACTCCTTTACCTCTAAAACTTTTCAGCCTAAAGAGATCACATTGGGCCAGCTATGATGTTTTGTCTTTTTTAACATTTAATCCAAAGAACCAGAAGGGAATAATAGCTGTAAAACGACATGGCCATCTACTGATAGAAAACTGTATAGCTTCTAAAAGATATGCAACTGTAAGAAGGGAGCACAGGTTTTAGTACTTAGTTAATATGAGCTCTCTAGAGATTCTATCATCCACAGTGTGTAACTGGATGAAGAGCCAACAGCTTTTAATGAAGACCTGGAGTAAACAATGGATTATTGCATTGCTAGAGTTTGTCCACCTAGAAAAAAGAATACTGATAGAATTACAGCGGCATAGATTTGTCACTGAAACTGCAGGAATAAAAGAAACCCTCTAACAATATCTTCAAAGTGTTAGAGAATCAGGCATTACTTTATTCTGGCCAGGATGTTATTCTGGCCAGGATGTGCAATGGAAATCCTTCCATCCTCACATGCCAGGATGTGCAGTAGAAATCATTCCATCATACATGATTCTTTACCAGAATTTTCACGTATTTTTATACAAAAAACCCAAAGAAATTCTCGTTTATTAGTTCTACATTACACAATTCCTAGTATTTAATCTCCTATTGGTTATTGATCCCTTCACTTTCTGTGCTAATTTGGTCCTCATTCTTTGGTTCTCTTATCAATCTTTTCCCAGACCAGCTGTCTCCAGCTGCACCAGGGGGTAATGTTTGCTCATGTCTGTTTATCTCCTGTGTATCTTCTGGCTAGTCTCAACCTGTAGATGTTAAACTCTCAGAGTCTAGGAATCTTCTTTTTGTTGATTGAGGCCCATCAGGCCTCACCCAGCGAACCTCAAACCCTTGGTGAACAGATTCTTTTGAAGAAAAACTTCAATTCCCCTCCCCTTGCGCAAAGGCGGACAAATCCATGACTAAAATGACTTAAAAGAATTTTTAAAGTTGTATAATTTCCAACAGATCCTCATGGGGATAATCTCTCATTGATAAATGTGTATGTGTATGTGTGTGTGTGTGTGTGCAGAGATTTTATTGCTCTGATTTCGGGCAGGAAGTTGAACTTTCAAGTCCCCAGTGGGAAGATCTCCCTAGAGATAAGCAGGTCATTGCAGAAGCTCAGATGCTTAAGGAACTCCAAGGTCTTTTATTCCCCTTTTCCTAGTTTAACATGATGGGTAGAGAACAAAGGTTGCAAAAAAACTCTTGAATATGAAGGCAGTTACATAACAAAATATGAAACTCCAATCAGCTTTCTAAGTGGTGTGCCACAGATACTCTGCAAGAAATACAAGTCTCTATCCAAACCTAGAGCATGTTCAGTTTACTTTTTAGTAAAAAAACAGCTGAGAAAGAGGTGTGATATTTAGAAACTGCTTTGGTAGAGGCAAAATTGGAAACACGAAGGATTTAATGTGAAATAAAACCACGCCAGTATTTAAGGGGTTACACATCGGGTTTGTTTGTGACTCATTCTTTCTGACTCTTCTGAGCCCCCTCAGCAAACTGCTGTGACACAAATGTCACCAAAGTGATTATCTTGGGGACTTCCAGGCCTACTCACCTCTGACAGCTCTGTGAATACTCTACAAGGACATGTAGAAACCAATTAATGGCTCCTCTGTGAGTTGTTCCGCAAACCAATTCTTGCACGAAAGGATCGAGTTTGATACTGATTGCAGTCTTTTCATACATGGTGAAGTAACATCCTGGAGGTTTAGAAGTCAACATCTTCTGCCATTAAGGGGGCCTTTCAGAAAGAAATCATCTTTTCGCTCCATATTCTGCATGAATATCAAAATTACCTGAAACGATGGTGAGATCACTGAACCAGGCAGAATTTAAATGCTAAGCAAAAAGTAAAAATAGCAACAGTTGGGAAGCATGTCTTAATTTTTCTCTTAATGTGTGCACTGGGCTTAGTCATCATTTGTTTAGAAAATAGAAAATATTTGAAACAACGGATTCTTTTATTCAGTGGCAATATGAAGATAACAGTAGTTGTTTGAAGGGTTTATTTTTTTGTCAATATTTTGTGAATTATAAAAATGCTTTCAAGTTCTCTTGTTTAAAACAGTTTGGCAGGAAATTTTTTTTTTTTCCATTTCTTTTTAGCCTTTAGTACTTCTTTTGCTCTTTTGAGGTTCGTGGGGTTTTTTGTTGGTTTTTATTTTTTTCAGTTATGAGGGCTAGAAATGTCTGAACTTTTAATAAAAAGTGCACTGAGGTTCTTATAAAAGATTTTGACTTATGGCAGCCCAGGCTTGAAAGGAAGAATGGCAAATATCATAGAACATGCATTAAAATCAAGATAGCTGGCAATGTAATAAAATGTGTCATCTTTGAATCTTTCTGGTTTTTCTAAACTTTTAGGTACAATTCATCATAGGTCATTAGCTCCCATCTGTGGACTTAACTCTTTCAAAGAAGTGTTCTATAAGATGGAAGAAATAAAGAGCTAGGAAGACAAAAAAAAAGGAAAAAATAGAAGGTATGGCATAATGATTTAACAAAGAATTAAACGCAAAGAAACCCCTGTCCTGGAAACTTTAGAGCACAACAAGGAAGGATATACCTCGAAATCCACTCCTTGGGTTTTTTTGTTGCTTCGGTTTTGTTTTGTGGGGAAATAAGTTCCACTGTAGCCTTTAAACTGCTGACCTCTAATATTTTTCAGGTAAGAACCTTATCAATTACTATAAATGTAATCACAGCAGTTTTAATATTATGCTGAAAATCATGTATGGGAGAACTTGTGCTTCTTTTCTACTTCTATAAATGTGTTATGCTGAAAGCAGATTTTTTTTCCCTTTTCTTTTTTATCTGTAAAGATGCAGATTGCCTAAAGTATTTTTTTTAGGAAGGACTTAAGGATAGTCAGTGTTTCTCCTGATAAAAAACATTCATTCCACTTTCCCATTTTTGCCCATAAGAAATGACAGCTGATTCCTTTCTTTGAAGATTAATGCTTTAATCATCTTAAATGAATGAGATACTTTCCTAGAAATAGAAATTTTGTGATGATACAATTCACAAGACCAAGCCCTGTTGGTGTCATCACATCCTCTAATGCAAGAAGATTTCATCTGGCTCCCTGCTGTGTGATGAGAAGGGAATTAAAGCAGTTTATCAAATTATACTTTTTACTTTTTCCAGATTTCTCCTTTCAGTTCCTCTTGGTGCCCCTGTTACATTCAGACACTGCCTTCAACCTAAGCAGCTTTTCTATTATCTTGAACTTTATTTAGGTTTTTGACCCAGGGTCTGCTTTTGTGTTCTGTTGAGAACAATGATGTTACCAGACTCAAGAATGAGAGCTGTCCTTTTTAAGAGAGACAGATGTTGGCTAAATGTTGGATTCAGTTCATGGTTAGATATCAGCTGCTTGCTTTTCCAAGGTTTTCCGTTCTGCATTGTTAGTTCCTGGCGGTAGATTCTGGTTCAGGTAACTCTGACCAGACTTGCACCATGTTGCCTTTTGTTTTACAGTTGAATGCATGATTGGTGTCATACGGCTTGTAGGTGATGATTTAAACCTGGTTTTGGAAATACTAAAAAATCTTAAATTAATTTACTTGACTGTCCTGACTAAGACAGGAGAGCTTTCCTCTGAAAGTACAAAAAGAAGGCTGTACCTGACTCTGAGCAAGGCAGAAACACTGCTAGAAACCTTTGTAGGAACAATGCCCTGTACACCCACTGCTCTTACGCTAAACCTCCACAAACTTCAGAACTGCAGTGAAAGTATGAATCAGTTGTCTTATACCACATAAGAATAAAATGTTCCCACAAAACTAAAGCTGCTAAATCTCTCAGTTCTCACCTTGCCTGGATAGTTGGCTGGCTTCCAGGGGAGCATAAACCAATGCTCAGCCAAAGCGGATGTAAAAGATTTGGGAGCATCAACAACTGAGAATAAAGTGTCAGCATTTTACTGACAGTTTGCTTGTGTACAGGCAACAACTGCCACGACACTATTTCCAACAACTGTCAGAAGTCTGAACTCATGGGTACTGCCAAATTCCCAGATTGCAAAGATGGAGAAACTATAATGATGGACCCTGGAAAATTCTTGGTTAGTCTTACCTAAGGAACCTTACAAATGCTCGTAAAAAAATCAAGAAAAGTAATATTTCCTTCTACCCCTGGCTAATCATCATAAGTGGTGTAAAACTGTACACCCAAGATTGGCCTGCAAGGGTTGGCTCTTGGTTGTCTGATTCAAACGGGCTGGCTGGACACTGAAGCAAGATGCTGTGACACAAGAGAGGACTAAGTATGTGCTAAAGACTTCGAAGGAGTAATGCTGAATACCTGGGATTTGCAAACCCACATTTTAATCAGTCAATGGTTAATTCTAGCTATGTGGTAGGGAAGAGTCTATACAGTCACATATCCAGTTCTTGGAGGATGTTCCAACATAGATGTTCTGATTGCAATGTTTTTAACATTAAATTTAACAGATACTAGTAAAACACTTATTGATAAGATTGCTTGTAACCTAACCTAATCATAGTTAATGTTTAAATGTTATTGTAGATCACGCTGGTATTTTTAAAGTCAGCATAGTTCTAACCTATTGGATTGCCCCTGTGCTATGGCATAGAACCTTCCAACTCCTGCAGCACCAAACTTTGGATCACTAATGCTTTTGCATCTGAAGCACCTCCATGAATTTCAATATTGTAGACAGCTGCAGGGGAAGGAGAGGCACTTTATGTCCTATGGTAGAGTTACTACATATAGATTGAAATATATCTTATTATTGATAGGAAATTATCTGCCATGTCCACATATTGCCACTTCTCAGAATTTAGAATATTAGATTTTTTCATATGAACACATATCACCACTTTAACTGGAAGCAAAATTATTTTCTTTTCCCCAAAATACCGATATTGTGCTGACTATATTCTTAGGTGCTTTAACATAAAATAAGGCTATCTCTCACCGATTTTACGTTTTTTAATATAGTATTTTAGAAAATGAATATACTCACTGCTCTTATTATTTTGCCAGATAAGATTTTCCAATAAAATTGTGGTCTATACATGTGCAGTAAATATACATCCAGTCTGAGTTGTGTCATATGTTGCAGCATATGGTGTTCTTGCTTTTAAAAAGGATTATTATATACAAAAGAACATCGGTGCCATTCTATAGATACTTTTTCTTTCATGTAGGGAAAATGAAATTTGGAATTATTTGGGGGTTTTTTTACATATATATCTGAGAGCTATTTAAGTGTACTTTGGGGCTAAATGCATTTAAAAAACTGAGATGTGTGAACTATGCTAGAATTAGGATAGAAACAACAGATCAAGTAATTTGGTTCTTTCAGCACACTATTGTGCTTTTGGCAGTGGCCAAACCCTATTTTCTGTAAGAAGACCAATGGGTCACCTTGTAGAACCATTAGTGCTACTTTTGGCCGGTTCCACTGGGTCAGAGACCACACCTTGCAAGGGAGACCAGATTATCCCTAATGTCCAAAATAATCCCCAAATAACAGGTTTACACTTCATGTGGTTTCATACCTGAGCATTCAAAACACGCTTCGTGTTCATTTTATCTAGCATTTGAATACAATCGCATGTGTGGGGCTTGGGACTGCGTAAACTGACAAAGCATTTGTATATTTGGATGAATCCCAGAGTAAAAATGCAAAAACAAGATGGAAAAATGAGGAATAGAAGATTTTCATCAAGAGGATCTCGGTGCTTTTTAAGGTGCTGCTAAGGTGCAGTTGAAGTGTTACGAGAAGACAGTGGTGTAAGCACCAGATAATTCCATAAAACAGGGGATGTCTTCGTACAACATGGATCAGAATCATGTAGTAATAACAGTTCAGTAGCTTCCCACAAGAATATTGCTAGGATTGCATATCATTTGGACAGAAAAACATTTAACAGTGGGATTTAAAAATTGTTTACAGGACAAAGGCTGATTTTATTAGTGGAAAGATCCATTTAAGTCATGCAGCTAATCTAGAAGTCTATAGAAAATGAATCTGTTCTTTACTTAAAAGTGTGAATTTATGTAATAGATGTAGAAAAGCAATTTATAGTAGAAATAGTTTTATAATCTTGTTTTTCAGAAGCTGTATAAACTGGTGACTTTTGTTCTAAGCAAACAAACTTTCAACTACTAATTTTCATCAGCATTGCATCACTGTTGTATACAGTTATTATGTCCATGCAAAATGTCTGCACTAGAGAGCTTGCTGCTCAGTGAAGGTGTTTCTGAGACAACTTGTGCTGTTTCCATGTCAGGGAAAAAAAGGAGCTGTGAGGAGGAATGAAAGTAGAAAGAATCTCCTTTCATCTCAATTCTCTACAGTTTTCATAATAATTTCAAAGCATGGTTCTTCTACTTTGAAGAAACACTTAGGATTGTGTCAGTGGAATGATGATGAAAAGGGGCTGATGCAGCAGCAAAAGAGCTCCAGGCACAGTACAATGCATTCAAACACACCTACAGATAAACTGAGACATGCTTCAGATGCTGCATAACAACACAATTTATCATTTATAGAGCTCATCTCACAGTTCATACTTGCTTTTTTAGATTTTGCCAGACTTATTTGCAAAGAGAAGTTAAAAATATGGCTAAGGATTACACAGTCAAGTCCTAACCAAGTATGGGCAACAAACAGCACCTGCATCTCTGCATTGCAAAAGGAACTTGTTCTAATGGATTCCTTAAAGATTACTTGGTGCTTTTAAGAAGGAAGATTTCCTTCTGGCTTTTACAATGAAAAAAATCAGGCAGCTGGGAAATCTCTCTGCTGCTTTCTTTTCCCAGTCTTTCAACAGAGATAACATACCTGAAACTCTTCCCTAACAGTAAAATTTCTGATAATTAGTGAGTAGGAGCATGAGAAAGAGATAGGACTAGAAATTAGTTGGTATAAAATGTCAAATATTCAAACAGTGCATTTTTAGATTCAAAAAATGGTGTAATGAAATTGTGGTAGGACAAGGAGGGAAGCAGAGGATAATGCACAGCTAATGACTATAAAGACCAACTCATGGTGAAGTACATTCAGACAAAGCTCATTTAAAAATGAGAACAATTTAAGGCACATGAAGGAATCAAAGACTCTTTCAGAGAGCCTTCCAGAGTCTTTCTATTCCATTCAGCATATGCTCTGTTTTTGCATCTAAGCCTGAATTCTACTGCCCCTCACCATGAAATCTGTTATTGAGTTGTCTTTTTTTTTCATTATTACCTCCTACACTGACTGATGAGACTATAAAAGCTATTTGCAACGTATAAATATTTCCTTGCTTTCTTCTTCAGATTCCCTATGTGATTCCATATGTGACCAACAGAGACTGACTTACATTTTGAAGCTCAGCCTCAACATAATCCGAATGTGCAGGTCTCCATGCTCTGTTCAGGTCTAGTTTACAGAAGGGAAATACTATTTCCTCTTCTGCAGTGACATAAGAATGATGTAATAGTTTCTGCACACTTTATCTTTAAATTGTGATTCTTTTTCAATTTTTTAAAACACTGACCAATCTCCTAGCATAAGGCTTGTGAAGCATTTGTACACTTCAGCAAATCTTCCATAGCCTATCCCCCATCAACTTTCAATCTTTCAACTGTGTTCAGGCTTTTTGAAAATTCAACGGCACTCTGCTGTAGCTATTCAAAGCAGCCACCTTGTGCTTTCCTGTGCTTTCCCTTTCAAATTTCTTTACAAAGAAGTTTCAGGAAATATGATCTAAAGGATCTCAATAGTACTGTGTCTCTTTGGCAAGCTCTTCTTCATGACATGTTCCCAAAGAACCTCTTCAAGGAATATACAGCAAACTCAGTAACAACTATTGCCACAATTTCTTGCTCCAATAAAATAATCATATCCAAACTCTGTTTTCTCCTTGGATGGCAAGTTATCTCTACAATCAAAGTCATAATACCATTTCATGTGTGGGCTTGGGGGCAAAGACAGTAGACAGTGAAGTTCACAGAGCACTGTTCTTTCTGCATCGCCATTGGCCGGACTTGAACTAGTCTAGACTTGAAATGTACTTAGCCAGATTGTATTTTTAACTCGTTCTTAGTTTCTCCTTAATAAATCTATACATTGATAGAACCTTTTGGAGGTAGAGGAACAGTGTGATATAGGAAAATGAAAGTATATTAAGGCAATAGAGTGTCCCAAATCAGACAGTAAACAGCTTCCCCATGGATCAGTATTTGCTTTCCAGGGGATGGAGCAGGTGTAGGAGGGAGAACTAGGAAGAAGGAAGAACTGTGAGGCCAGGAGTGTGAAAGGACTTTTAATTGTTCAGGCCAAGTTTTGAAATAAAACTAATTTGTTTTCTGAGGTTTTCATGTCACTCATATACCAGCCACCTTAGAAGAGGAAAGCCATCTGATGGCCAGAGGTCTCCTACCAGCAAGGATGAAAACTTCCTCAGGAATTTTAAAGCCAGGTTTCAAATCATAGAAACACAGGATAATTTGGTTAAGAATGGAGCTTAATGATCATCTAATTCCAACCTCCCTGCAATGGACAGGGGCACCCTCCACTAGATCACTAACAAAACTTAAGAGGACCAAAATTTAGGTTCTTCCAACATCATGGATTAAGAGAAGAGGAAAGCCTGCAAGTATTTCCTACCTCACTCCTAGATAATCTAGATGAGATGAGGTAAATTAGGTGACTCAAAAGAGAAATGAGCCTGGCAACACATCTGGTGAGTTCATGTGGTTTCTGTCATCTTTTACAAAATGGTAAATAACATTTATATTGGCAGCCAAGTCTGGTCAGCGAGTGATGACATTGATCTGTCAGATACATGGAAAAATATCTTTCATGTAAAGTTGCTAAAAGTGCTGTTAAGGACTGGAAGCTAAGTCAGAAAGGACTGGCATCACCCATCATGTTACTGATGCTGCTTAGCAGAACAGCTGAACCCTAGGTAGAGCAACAGATAAAAACAAAGTTGATACTGGAAGTCACAGAGCCAGGTTATATTCTGTGTGGCAGCTGTAAGTGTCATCTCAAAATGGAACAGGGAGATTTGGTCCAGGATTCTAGAAAATTTAGGTGATGTCAGAGTATGCTCTCTAAAGGCCCAAGGATGTGTGTTGCAAACATATTAAATGGTACAAAAATAACTTTGCGTTGCTGGGTTTTCCAAAAGAGCTGTTGAAGGCATCTGTTCTCAGATCTGTTGGCTTCGGGGATATGCTGCTCACATCAAAACCAGGCAGCAAGCTTGCATGATGGTATTCCTCTAGAGGGCTACAGAAAGTTTGTTCAGTCATTTAGAAGTTTCTGTATGGTGAGATATAAAGAACTATCTCAACTATTAACCTCCACGTGTGAACTAGCTTGCTCAAGGATGGTGTCCCAGGGGCATCTACGGAGGGAATGGAAGCTGAGCGGAATTTTTTCAAGAATGTAGAAGCTTTCAATCTTTTACAGAGAAAAGATGTGATCAAGAAAAAAAAAAAAAAAAGACAAAGAGAACTCCTACAGTATACTTAAATGGGCTTTTGTTTTAAAGAAGGTTCTTAGCTTGGAACTGGCTTCAGCTTTAAAAAAATTACTGTAGTGGAAACATGCATCAGAGTGCAGGAGGGCAAAAACATCCAGTTAAGAATTAGCAGAAAAATGGGCCTGCAAGAGCATTAATACACAATCATAGAAAAATGCCACCTCACAGTAGAATGAGCATTAGAAACAGCAGTTTTGATCCTTATGATTTGCTTTTACGTTAGTAGGAAAAGGTTTCATTGAACTGGTAAAATACACTCACATGTAAGAACGTCATCTATGAAATGTGACTGCAGCCATGTATAAAGTATGACAGTCTTGCAGACTTAAATACCAGTAAAAGGGAATTGGAAAGTTTTGGGGTATTTTTGTTTCTTTTTTTAATCAGACATACACCTTTTTCTCATTTCACTTCTGAACTCTTCTGCAGCAGATCAGCCAAATGCTATCACAAAATCTGATTGCTTGGATTGCTACAGATTCTCTAGCATTTGTGGAGAAAGACTGTATAAAGTGAGTGCTGGCTTTGCAGTGATATTATATACTCTTTTTTTTTCTGCTACAAATCAATAATTTAGTGAAAACAGAGTAAAATCTCATCCACACTTGAACAAAACTTCTCCCCCAAACCAAAAAAACCACAAAACCCCCAAATCCACAACAAATTTGTCATGTTCAGTTGCTATGCGCTGAAAGACATCTGGGATGACTGACTTATCTTTCAAATACAGCAAGGATTTGTAAGAACTGGGAAAGGAATAGAGGTTCTTTCTCAGAGGATGAAATTGATATAAGAGAGCCTGAGAAAAAACACAATTTGCTGTTCTTTTATGTTATTCTCTTCATTCCTCCTTCCTAGGTCCATAACTTTGCATCTTGCTTTCTTAAAAAACACTTAATTTGAACATATCTTTATTAATAAGAAATGGCATCATTATTTACTATTCCACAAGTTTGCTATTACAGCCACTGATATGGTCAACAGTGATTGTAAATTCCAATAATGCTGGTTTTATGCAGTTACCAGGATTTAAAAGATGTTTGCCAAAATAGACCTTTATCTGAGATGTGAGACATACCTTGCACTGTAATTATATTTTAATATCATGCACCATTAAGTTATATATAATACGAAAATAGATATGCTGTGTCTGAAAACGGGTTCTCTTCACAAATAGCACCATCAATTTGATGAGACATCCATGCCTTTACTGGAAAATTCCATGATATCAAATTTCTGCTGCCCTACTGCAGCTGTGCTGCTTTTGCTTCCTATGTATGGACACATTGGTTTACTTCTATCTGCCTGGAATTTTCTAGTGTTCAGGATTATGTTCAAGCTTCAAATACTCACCCTTAAGAATGTTTACAGCCTTTCACATTAAGGAACTGGAAAATACTTCATCATGGCTTCTAAAATTAATGAATTATAGTGGTCATATTATAATTTTTCCTTGAGTAGCTCTCTTGGTTCTCCAGCATCTTGTGTTGTGCTAGCTCTAAGACAGCCTGCAGTGACACGATTCCTTAGAACAATTCATATTGGCCACGGTCCACTGTCTTTCTCAAAAGGCCTCTGGATGAGAACACAAATATTAACATGAACTTAAGTAAATACAGCAGAAAATATTTTTTCTAGACCTGTGGTGAAGCCGAGCTGCACATTACATCATGCGAAGGGGATGTGTGTGTGCACGGTCCTGGCAGTCAGTGAGCAGAAGACCACGTCAAACCTTATCGTATTTTTGATGCTTGACAAAAACCAGCCAAACCCTCTTTCTCACTTAGTCCATCAGGATCACCCACTCTAGTGCAGAATTCAACACAGTAACCGTCCGCTGCATTAGGACTATGTCAAACGGTTGCATGTGTCAATAAAATTAAGGTAATTGAGAATGCAGTGACTTGTCTTGCCTACAAATTATGTATGTTCTGCCTTTAAAATTAAGAACCAAGTCATCTTCTTAAGTAATTGGTAAACACCTTGGAAATTTAATTAGTAGAAAAAATGTTTTTATCTTGTTTTAAGGAGAAAGGTATCTTGAGACATAGGGGAGCAAGAAATGGATTAACCACGAACATAAGCAAGTTTTCTATTTCCTTCTTCATTCCCTAGGCTAAACAGAAAGGTATTTACATATAACATTATATACTTTAACGAAAAAAGCTATTTTGGAAGAGTAGTAGAAACAATATGATCGGCTTCGGATCTTGTCTAGACTTCTGCTTTGAGTCTGGAAATCTTGTTATTGGTTACACTTAGTTACACATCCTGCTCTGCATTCACTACAAGTTTAGATCAAGAGAATATCACTCAACTAGGCAAAGACATATTTATCTAGTGAAATGAAAGTAAACTACTGAAGGATGGTTTAACAGATCTTTACAAAGTGCCTGGGTCTTTTTTTAAATCAAAATTAAGAAGTTTCACTGCAATCACAGGGTAAACATTCATGCAAACTGAGGAGTTTATATTTATTAAAACTGCTCAATACAGGAAAATGAGATATATATTGTTATTAGGAGAACCAACCAGGACATTGTTCTACAAATCAGGCTTTGCTCTCTAGTATGTACTTATTTTTACCTGAAGAAAGCTATATCGTCCCTAACCAGAAATCGAAAGACTAGGCACTGTTCTTTAGCTTCGGTGTCCTTGACTGCAGCTGTACTTTGCAAAGCCTGTGTGTGCAGCCACCGTGCACAGACAGTAAGTTTGTTCGTACAGCACAGTGATTAGGGTCTGCTCAACAGAAAACAGAATTGCACAGAGGATGTAATGAGGTCTGTGGACTTGATACGGAAAGCAAAAGAATTTGGCTTTGCTCTTTAAACCCAAATAAGAGAACCACTTAGCTCATTAGCAAATTCCACTTCAAAAGGAAATGGAAGTGATGCATTTGGATGGATCAAGTCAGACGTGTGATCAATTTTCAGAGCACAGCATGTAAGAAATTACTAGTTTATATAACTTTACTTGAAATAAAATGAAAATGATTGATTAAATAATAAAGCTCTGACATTTAGGAACAAAAATCTGTAATATATTAACATACAAGAGTTTGGATCAAGCTGTCTTTTCACACAAGCGGGAAGTACATTAGACTCAATTAATGCTCAACAGCTCTTAGTTACTTTGTAAGAAGCAGAATTTTTCAACTTGTGTCTTAATACACGAAGTACAAAGCAGATTTTTTTTTAAATCATGTCTCCAAGCATTAAGCTACAGGTATGTAAAAACACCAGATATATGAAAAATATTTTTTACTTCCCTCATGTGAGACTGAAATTCTTTCTTCTAACTTAAGGCCAAAGCAAATGCATCCTGGAAATCATAAAGTAACTTCAGACAAACGGTAATTTAAGAAACTAAATTCAATTAAATTTAAGAAAGCCAAAATAGATATGTGCATACTTAAATCACACAGTCGGGTAAGAAAAATTTCAGGCTGTATGGATTTACACAAAAATAATGCTATTATGTTGATGTGTAGGTACTTAAATAGTTGGCCTTTCTACTGTATTTCCAAAGAGATTCCATATTGCACTTTCACCTTTTTGCATCTGACATGAGTTTCCATGCTCTAGGCTTAAGGTTTTAATTTATTTTTTCCCTTTTCTTTAAATTTCAAGATACTTTTAAACTGAGGTAAGGATATGGCTACAACGCACTTCAGTCAGCCATCCAGTCTGAACAAATGGAAAGCTAAGCCTAGCACAAGAATATTAAATTTCATTTCAACTTTCTAAGTACTAGACTGAAATGGAAAGAAAAAGAGCTTGTAAGCTGCAGCAACCGGTGTAAGCAGGAAAAGTGCAAAGCCAGAACTCAGCTAATTAACAGCTAACAGCCCATAAAATGGAAACATACGACTAAACTGGAGTTTCCCTAAAACAACACGAATAAAACTGGAATCTTTAAGTGGTTAGAAAACTGCTGAAACCGTGTCCGGTGTAGGCTGGCTTCAGTTAAAACTGAATGGAAATGACTTCTAGTTAAATATGAGCACCACCAGACCCTTTCAACCTATTTTCTCCTGTCTAATAATGGCTTTTCATTTCAAACTCATTTAGTTTGGATGATCTTGTCACACCTACTGGGAGTAATTCAAACACTTTCAGCACTAGTTGGAAGAAGCCTACACAAACTCTTCATCTTCCACACTGCCCTACTGATGGGAAAATATTTGCAGTGATTAAGCCTCTGAAGTGATTTGAACTTCTGAATTATTCTTGTCTGACTAGAGAGCACTCTATAATCTTTTAGCAGAATAAAATTTGGTCAAAATTGTGCTACACCATGACTTTCCACTGCTGTAACTCCATGTGGAAACTATTTTTTTCAAAAAGTACTCACAGAATTGTAACTGAATTGGCCACAATCTCGGATTAGATGGAAGTTGTTAAAGCTAAAGTAAATGCTAGCTCAGGACTCCAATCAATCTATTTAAGTTTCTCTTAATTACAACGCCTGCTACTCAATCTACCTCTAATACAACTCTTTGGTCAACAAAATGTTTATTGCTCTTGCTTTCAGTGTAAATGCATGTAGGCCAGACATATTTTTTATTTCTTCATTATTCTCCTGTTTCAAACTCATAGCTATGCAGCTGGAATTTTCTAGCAAAATGGCTTAAACAGAAATCTTAGGGAAAAGCATAGAAGAGAAGTAAAAATTCTGAGAATTTTACTGAGACTGAGAAGAATATATACTACTTTTTAATGAATTTTAATGAAATGTACTGTATCTTACCCTAAAAGGGAAATTATATGAAAAGATAAAATTAGAGCCTTCAATTAAGAAAGCCTGAGTAATTTACTAACACTATGAAACTACTTGTGCTGTACAAGTCAGCTGAACAGGAAAGGAACATTAAAAATGAATATAAATTTTGAGGATTTAATTCGAATTTTATGTTGAGCATGTTTAAAGATGGTTAAGGATTAATTTCACTATGTCCCTGTAGACATGAAGTCAAGTGGCGGTGTGACTGCAGTAAAGCTGTGAGCAAAAATACACCCTATTACACAATGCAAATCAAGAAAACAAATACAGGTTTGTGCAGAGCTTAAAAACAGAAGTCCTCCATTGTCCATGTATCTTCACTGTATTCCAGAGACTTGCTTGAGATTTCAAACCAGAAATATGACTGTAACAAATTTCCAAATGTCCAATTTGCTTGTGGCACATCCTGTCTTCACATCTGTTTTATATTAAATCTCACTAAATTTCCTCAGAGTTAGGAGTCTGTCTCTGGGTAGAAAGGATGAAGGAACAGAACAGAGTTGCTCTAATGTGTGCTTAAGAGTTTCATGGAAAGGAGTAACTCACAAGGGAACAGCACAAGTTGCAGACCCTTTCCTGGATGCATAAACTTAACACGTGTAACAGCTGTGTGCTGGTACCCTGCCAAGTTCTGCGCTGCTCCACGTTTACTTAAAAAAGCCCACCTAAATTACCATTCTCTCTGCAAGGGATTCCTTCAGCCTCTGATCTGAGGAGTTGCTCACAACCACAGGGAACAACCCTGCTTTTGCAACATGGAGGGTGAGCATTAGCTGGACCACACTATTTTTCCCAATGACATTGCTCATATGTTAGCAATGTCACGACGTCAGAGAAGAAACTCTTCCAGGAGAATTCTCTCGTGTTCTATGGACTGCTTTTGGACCCCAAAGGAAGACCACTAAGCTTGGCAGAAGGATTAAGCAATGACGTGGCTTTTCAGAAAAGGCTGCAGATGGGACACATCATCTTCAGCATCAACTCTCAGCCGGAAAACAACTGGCATCAGGTAAACGGGTACTTGGTAATTTTTTTCTGCCATAGGCAGACACTACCACCAGTCCAAATTCTGTTCCAGAACTTGTGATGTAAAGTCACTTTTATTCTGAATTGTTTTTGTAGTATTGTCTTATTTTTAGCTTCTGTTGGTGTTTTTAATGTGTAGCTTCAAAAAAAACCAAAACCAAACAAACCAAAGCCAACCCAGCTGTTGCCTTTTTATTTATTTAGCAAATTAGGATACTGATTTTGTATCAAATTAATTTCTTATGAAGATTCCTGTTCCAAGTTCTTCAAAACCATTTCTGCTTGTTTCTGTCTCCTAATAAGATCAAAGTACAGTTGACTGATATCGTCCTGAAACACTTTTAGTAACTTCAGCTTTTATCTGTCTCATGAAGCAGATGACTGATGGGCCATTATTTGTTACTCTGCTCAGCAATGTGTTTCAATGGTTTCATTAGAAGGAGGCAAAGGCTGCAAACAAATTTTCAATTTTGATGCGTGCTGCAAGCTCAAACATCTGACTTTGCAGCACGTAACTGAAATGAACACAGGGTCAGGCTAACTTACTCAGCAGTCTTTGGCCCTTGATATGAAACTCAAACACAAGAAACACAATAGTGTCTTCAGAAATTAGAAGTCAAGGTTCTAAGCTGGAGGCTTTGTTAGAAAATGGGCCACTGTTTAAACACTTATTGTGACCTTAACTGTTTTAGCCATATTACACTTCAAGTGATGCGATGTGTAAGAGTGAGTATCAGTAAGATGGGCTTTGTCGTAGTATACAAACTTGAAAATTATCAAGAATCCAAGAACTCTGCTAAAGACAGTGCAAGAAATGTCCCATTTTTTCTTCTACAAAATAGGTATCATGCATTTGATTCCTTTGATGAAGCCAGCAAAAAATTTACTAATTTAGTTTGAAAGAGCCTCAAATCAATCAAAACAATTTCTATTCCCTAACAGCACAAAATTTCTGACTAGAACACAGCTGATTTTCAATAGAAAGGCACACAGATTAATTCAACCAGAAGTATGCAAGACAGAATATCCTTCAATGTTCAGTTCTAAGATACCATGAGCTTGAAAACTTTCCTGAGCTCTTAAAAACCCTATTTTTCTTCTTGTTACACACTTGAATGTAGCTGTCCTTGGAAAAAGTCTTAAATTTAAATGAGTCTGTAGTAGCACAAACGTGGAAGAAAAGGAGGGGGAGCAAGTGGGTTTGCATAACTAGTAAGACGCTGTATCAGCTTACTCCAGCTGTAATTTCTTCTAGCTGTAAAACATTTGTTTGGGGGTTTTTTGTTTGTTGGGGTTTTTTTTGTTTGTTTATTCTGTTGTGTTATTTGGGGTTTTTTTAAAATCAAAACTTCATTTCTGGAGTTAGACAAAAAGTAATTTATTGCCTGAAAGCCTTCACAGTGATTTGTATTTCACAAGATGAGTAGACAGTTTCGTAAAGAAAAACAAAGTTGTGGAAAAAAACCAAAAGCAGTAATTTTTGTCCTAGAAGCAAGTGACAGAACTTCCTAGATGCCTTGCGATGTAAATGTGCTTCCTTCTGAACACTCCAGCGAGAAATTTGGATGCAGTCCTTGGGTTCAGCTTGTGCTTCCGTCATCATTCCTGTGCAGCAGTTAGGTATGTCTGCAGAAGAACACAGGGTCTTCTGGCAGCTGTTAATTCCACAGACACGAGCATTAACATCTTCCTTGTAGGCTGCTGAACCCATGGCAGCAGAAGACATTACATTAAGAGTTATTTATGAATACACACTCTGCCTCCAAAGCTCAACCAAAAAAACAGTGACTTGAGCCATTCTCTCCATGTCCTGTGACATTGAAGAATTTTAAGCTTGTGAGCTTTGTTTATGCAGGAAAAAGACACACATAACAGATACCTGAAGCTTCTTCCCTCTCATTACAGGACTTTAAAGCTTGCACTTTGAAACTGCGTCATTTTAACCAGCAGTACGTGGCGTAACATTTGGCTGACTATCGTAAAAGGCTGAGCTAGTAAAAGAGCTGGTTGATTAAATGTGAAGCAGAACAGTCTTAAATATTATGAGTTATGTTCAACAACTGTTCTAATGACAGCTAGAGAGAAAAAATTGGTGGCTTTGGTTTTTATTTCTTCCCCTCTAGGATCTTTTGAGTTCACACAAAATAAAACATCACTGTTCATTTAACCACAGTATTGCACAGGGCTAAAATATTTGTTCTATGGTTTTAAGATTTGAACAGTCTAGAATTATATCTGAAGATGACTACTTGTGCAATGTCCCCATCTTACAGTTCCGGTCAATCAAACACTGCCTTCTTTGATAAGAGCTTAACAACCTTTACTGGCATCTAGTTCTTTCAAGGATGATAAAAACAAAAATCTGGCTCAATGTATTTTTAAAAATGGGAAATTAGGAGTGCTCTAGAATTTTTAAAATCTATTAAATACTTAGTGTGATTTTCATCTATCCCCAGACTTTCACAAGAGCTTTTTATTTATCCCCAGTCTTTCATAAGAGCTTTTTTTTCTCCTATTTTTTTTCTTTTTTTTTGGTTTTGTTTTAGTATCACAGACTGCTGTGCTAGAATGAATTTGTTAGAAGTCTCTTATTAGAGAAGTTAGCAACAAAAAGTTGAAAATGAGATTGTATCTCAAATACTTGTAACATTTACTTACCATCACAATAAGAAAGTATCTCTCAGTAATGTGCAATATTCGGCTACAGCTATTTGAGCAATCTGAAGGAAGTGATGCCTTAGGTTTTAACTTTTATATTTCTCAAATCCTGTACTGCCTAGTGTGGCCTGTTAGCTACTGTTCTCTCACGCTGGTTAGACATAACAAACCCTCTCTAAGTTTCCACTTCAAGGACACCTTGATTGTCCCAGGCCTCAAAATGTATAAACTAAAAGCCTTTGAGAGGAGGGGCAAACTTAGGATAATTACATCATTAACTGAAATTATAACTGGAGAATTAACCCTGATATGCAAATCTATATAAAAAAAAACTTATAAAAGTGTGAAGAACCTGTGACCCAGGGTCCATCTTGGGTGAAGCCCCTTGCAGGCTTTACACTCCCAAGGTGTACCTTTGAAGGCCCTTCAAATAAATACCTACTTTTATTCTCTTATTCTTGTCTGGCCTCTGTTTTCAGGTAGCCACTTCAAGGCATCAGAAGTACTATTTTTTAACTCTGCAGGGAAGCTTGAAAGTGGCTGAATTTACTTTCTATTTTTCTTTAATTCACAGGAAGCAGCAATGTATTTTAACAATGTTTATTCAGCTTCAGGTATCTCTTCTAAAGATACCTGTGGTATATTTGATGCACACATCTTCCCTCATTACTTCAAACACAC
This sequence comes from Eulacestoma nigropectus, assembly GCA_013397775.1. NCBI lineage: Eukaryota > Metazoa > Chordata > Aves > Passeriformes > Eulacestoma > Eulacestoma nigropectus. The sequence continues at coordinate 594,133 of VZTE01002092.1, forward strand.
TTAAACTTTGAGGTAATTTAGGACAAAACGTAAGAGTGCTTTCAAAAAATAAAAGCAAGAGATCAGTATTAAAAAATTTTAGGCAGGATAAATAGAAAAATATTTTGTCTTCCTTTCACTACAAATAGTTTCAGCATAATACACTTGAAAAAGAGAAATAATCAAGGCACAAAGTCCAAGTGGATTTCTAAAGCAAACCTGATTTAAGCAAGCATTTCACCTGTGCTAACATTTCAGGGATTGGGCCCACAGCAACAGAGAAGACAAAGCATTCCTGAGACAGATTGTCTCAGGTCACTTTGCACCTTACTTAGAGGGACAGAGGAAGGAAGGGAAAAAATTTTACCAAAATTAAAAATCAAACCTTGTCATGCTGGCTCCATGCGGCCAAATAATGGTCCCTCTCTACAGCAGCATCTCCATTTATGCCTGCCAGCCAGTACCGACTGTCAGTATTAACTGCATGAAGGAACATATACCCACGGAGATTTGGGGAAATGTTAGCAGTGGTGTCCTGCTGTCCCAGAAGGACCTTTCAGTATTCCAAAGATACAAGGCACTTGCTGGGAAGGCCTGAGATGAAACCTGTGAGTTTAGAAGATGGTCCTCTGCCAATTCAGTGATAAAGTTGTGCCACACTTCCTCTGTGATAATTCCAAGAAGGAACTCTGATTTTAAATGTGACATCTTCTGGCTATGTGAAGATTATTCCTTTGCAAAGCACGATTTCACCCTCTCATTTATATGCTATACTGCAATACTCTAAGTGAGATATTTTTACAGTTGCGAAGATACGTTTTGAAAACGACATAGACAATGCAAGTTATAGTTTTTCATACAAGTTAAAAAAGCTAATCGGAGTCTTCATCATCAAGGTATTCTTCTGCATTACTCAATGTTCGGACTGTACCTGGAAAGAAACAAAATTAAAACAAAGTATTAAAAGTACCAAGCACAGAGGTAACAAGACCGACAGAATTCACAGAAGTGACAACCATGTTATCCTAGATTTCTGGAAGAAGAAAAATTGCTAAGTTTAAAACTAACCTGCTCAACTGTTTTGAGAAAAAAAATCTAAGTGAAAAAAAATCGTGTTTCTCTATTTTAGGAGGAGAAGCAGCAAAGGGAGAACGAGGAGGAAATAAATTGCAGAGCCCTGTGCTCAAGGGGCCATACTTTAAGAAAGTACAAAGTACATTTCTTCTGCTCCCTTGTTTAGCAGCACAATTAACACAACCTTTTTGCATTTCCATGACATGATTTTAATAATTTTTATTTTTTAGAATATACTTCAGCAATTGACATTTGAGTATCTGTCTGTACATGTAAAACATAAATCTGAACATTGAAGTGGAGACAAAGTAAGCTTCTTCCTCCAACAAAACAGTTTTAGAGATGGACTATGATAAAAGCCATACATAATTAGGAACAAGGGAGAGGAAGACTGCTGATATAGAACAGAATCTCTGAAAAGGAACAGTGTTTCACTTCCAGACACTGGAAATACTTAATGCAGACTCAAGAGACAGAAAAATGAAATCAGGGGAAATAACCAAGAAAATACAAGAAAAGTATACAGATCAGTGGTGTCAGAGATATTATAAAAGGCCAGGTTGAGACAGAAAAACAAACAAAGCCACTAATACTGAAACTGCAGTTAGACTGAGAATATCGGCTGTTATATCAAGACAAGCAAAAAAAGACAGAGTGTGAAATTATCAGAGACTGGTGATAGATGACATGACTAAGGATGAAAAATCAGTCAGTCATTGAAACAAAATTAATTTAAAAGGAGTGAAGAAATAGATTATTTATGTAGATTAGTTACTTAGTACCAGGAAATAGAACATTAGTATAATTACTGGGACATCAGAACAAACACCTGTACCAGGTGCCTACAACAGACATGCAAAGATGAACGAAGTGCTCTTAACAGAGATTAACTAACTTTAGAAAAAAATTATATATTATATATATATATGTATGTATGTACATACACACACACACAGAGAAGGACTTTACCCTTTTTTACAACTGCTTTCTTAGGAACCAAGATTGGGAGAAATAATTTGCCAGTTTTCTGGGAAATTCTGATTTTACATCTACCAAAGAGCAGGACAATATTTTTGCTGCAAATGCTCTTCTTGGCCTTCTCAAGTTGCAGTCAGCTATTCCTCCATTTAATTACCATAACCCCTAGGCTCCTACAGGTTAGCATTTCCTCTGTTCTCACTAGTCCTGTGATGATGCAACTGCTATACTGCATATCCCATCAAAACCAACTGTAACTCTGCCTGTGTTTTTAAGTAATTTCTTGTTTCACTTAGAGTTTCCACCCTAACTTCAACGTCCTGAAAGCTATAGGCAATAGCAGTTACACAATACTGAACAATTCAGTCTTTGTTCAGCTTTTTAAAATAGGCTCTTTAACTCTTCTGGACTTGGACACTATGCTATTAGGAGAGATGAACACAGCGGGAGGCAGTGAGACTATTTTGATGAACACCTGAAAGCATTCTTTTTTTATTTCTCTATTAGACAGTCACTCAGAGACACATGGAAATAAGAAAGTAAAAAAATTTAGCAGTAAAAAAAAGAGGATCGTCTGTTGGTGCTTGTTTGGCTCAAGTTTGGAGGAACAAACAAGCATATGGGGGAAGACAGCAAACTGTTTTATTCTTGTACCCTGTCCCTTGTAGTATGCTACTTTTAAAATAGTTTCCATCCTTGCTTTCATTCTGCCTGAAGGGCCTCTTCTATTTCCTTCCCTTTCCTTACTATTTTCCTTACTATTTTTACCTTCTGAACTCTTTTGCCTCTTGCTGACACAAGGTGGCATTTCGTGTGGAGTCAGCAGCACTGCATCTGATAAACTATGTTCATATCATAGCTCTAAACTAACCCTCTCAAATGAGCCCTTTCAAACACAACTCTTAGCTCATGTAACTCCCAGATGGTTTTTATGGCTATCAAGATATTGGTATTTGGTTAAAATATTAAGTCTCCTCCAAAAGTACGATTATCAGACAAACAAAATCAGAAATACCTGCACTCTGTTTCTTCTTAAGCAAGGAAGCACAAGCTGCGTTCGTTGCCATATCTAAAGCCAGTTTCTTCTCGTTGTTTTTCAGATCTGTTCTTGCCCCTTCATGAAGAAAATTTTCATCATTAATCACTATCCCAGTTATTTATCAACCAATGTCATTATGATATGAAGTTCACTAATGTGGGTAGAACAATAATTAACAAGGGAATCTGTCCTACTGGCTGCTCTGAAGCAGACCAAAAGCTCTGGATGCTCTTCCATAAGCTACAGTAGATTAGAGAACTTGCTGGCTGCTCTTCCTTTTTAAGAAGCAGATGTCATTGCTGTTCTGAGTTTTAAGTGCCTAATTCTGTCTGTAAAGCAGGACAAAATTATCTTGAGCAGGTGAGATGTCTACCTTCCAAACAGCTGCCAGATTTTTCTGCAAGACTTTTCTTGCAAGTCAGGCAGGTGAGCTGGCTAACAACTGTACCTGAGATATATGGAAAAACTTAAGAAACATAAATTTAAAAATATTCAGGAATCTAGTCTGCACACAGATTGTTGAAACCTTAGTGAAGATCTTTACCCTTTTCCAGCAGCATCTCTACAATATCTGCATAACCTTTCCATGCAGCAGCATGCAAAGCTGTGTCTCCCAATTTGTTCTGTGGAGTTAGAGGGAAAAGCAACAGGATTAAAATGCAGCAAAAAACCTTTCAGCTTCTACCAAGGGTGAGTAACACCACACCTCTACTGTAAGGGTCTATTGGTTTAACCTACCTGTTGGTTTAACTCTAGGTTTCCCTGGGTAAGCAGAACATCTACTACATCTGCAGAAAACAGAGAGAGATGTTAAGAGAAAAATTTAGTGGAAACAAATACGCTTTTTTTTTGCATTCATTGTAGTTAAGATTCAATGAAAGACCAATCAAATCAGCTAATGAAAATCTGTAAGTCAGACTGCATTGGGCAAACAACCATTAGTCACAAAAAATGCTACTGCATACAATACCCAAAATAATACCACGGTTCTTTTTGATCTGTCCTTCTTGCACTCTGCTTCTAAGTTACACTAATTAGCACGCCTGCTTCAATAGCAACAACAAAACGCAAAGCATTTGATGGAGCTGAACCTCCCTTCTAGCCTGATATTTATTTTTAAAAAAATAGAATAACATTGAAAAAACCGTGACTTTATTATTTAGCGCTGCAATTTTATCAATCAGCCTAACAAGCATATCAAGAAAACTAGAGAACAGTAATTTCAAATTAATTCTCTGATACCTTTATGACCTCCATGGCATGCCCAATACAGAGCTGTGTTTCCAGCTTTGTCTAAGCCATTGACACCAACTCGATTATCCAAACACTCTCTCAACCAGCTTAGGTTGCCTGAAAGACAAAATCAGTTTTGATTATCTTTTTTTCTTTGAAAAGTTAAAAGAACCATTAAAGGTAAATAGTTCTTTCTGAAAGTCATTAGCAGCAACATTTATAATTCATTGAACAATCAGTCATACCGAAATCATACCAAGTCATACCAAATGTCTTTTCTTCCATTCCCAGATGACCTTTATATCCCTATGTAGTTAAATGGATGGTACCACACTTCTTTTGTGTATACACAGAGGGGCAATTCCACCAGGCTGTATCTCACCTTTTCAAAACTGTAAAACTTACCAGATAACTTGCTCAAGAAATAAGACAACCAAAACAGGCAGAACATCTCCATTCTAAATATATAATTATTATTCTAGCAGAAAAGAAGCAAATCATCCTTTAGCATTACACAACTAAAACACCAAACATACCTCGTTTGGCAGCTTCATGCAGTGGATTATCAATAGACTCTGCTTGCTCTGCCACTGAAATGAAAGAGTAAATTCTAACTACTTCTGAAACATGTACTTGACACCTGTGTGGAAATAAAACATATTTGATTCTAACATGAAAAGAGATTTGTGAGCTAAAGACTAGTGAGATGCACTTTAATTTCCTGTGTATGGGAAACTATTTCAGAGACAAGCTTGTGAAAACTTCAAACAACAGCATCAAATAGCACAATTATCTAAATCAGAAGACATGTTCCTAGTACTCTTCTTAAGGTCTGCAAAAGCTTCTGTTCTGCTTATACATGGAAATTTTGCAAATGTGCAAAACACCAGAGACACCACCCCTCCTACTCTGGTCTGAAATTGAAGCTTTACAAATAATCTCAGTGGGAACATGAATTAACAGGTTGTTTGGTTTATTTTAAATATAACACACTTCAATATTCAAAAGAAATTTGAATGCAGATATGTTGCATGTATAAACTAGTCTTCTTGCACATTAACAGTGCATGACCTCTGATCTGGCAGATAGCAAGAGTAGAATCAGTTTGGAAGTCACAAACTAAAGTGAAATTTGATGCCATGGTCTCAATGACTACACCACAGATTTCTATTGAAGTATTTCTACTAACTACAGTGCAGGGAAACAGCATTGCTACCATAATGTCTCCTACTGAAGATGAGACAACAGGAAGCAACTTCAGTCATACTGGCAGCTGTGATGAAATCTGTCATGAGACACTGCTACTCTGCCTACAATTCCTGGCAGGACTTGCACCAGAAGAATTGTGTTGTGTTGTCTGTACTCATTGCTTTTAAAAGTGATTTTAGTTGAATCTGAAAAACCCAGTTTCTATTCAGTCCAAACACATATGAGATATTTAACGTGGCGCAATCTCAAAAAAAACAATGTTTTCTGTCGCTCAATATATTCACTGAAAAACAACAAAAGGCAAACAAAACCCTATCCTTTAGATACAAGTGTTCTTCCCCTCAAAACTGAGAGTATCTCAGCATCCGTTACCTGCATAACCAGAAATGTGAACACTCAGCAAACTCAAGCTGTCTCTAGGTTATAAAAACACAAGACAGCCTGTCTACTGCTGATGTACAGTGGTAACTGATACTGCAGATGGATGTATTCTGAAATACATGGTAGAGTACTGTTAAGTACCAATACTGTGACCTGTTTTTGAAAACACATCTTTTTATTTAGCTATTTCCTTTGATTGTGAACGATCTTACCAAATAAAAATATTCTAGAATTTACCATAGTTGCTTGGAATTAGTCCAGTTCTCCCTTTGCAAGTTCCTTTCCACCAATTTGTATCACTCTGCAGAGAAAAGGGAAAATATTTTAGATGGGATATATTGCATCTCAGAAGTATTCAGTCTGTGTGGGATGTCTTAGACTTACCATGTCTGAGATGTAAATGATATCTCCTTCTTCAAAGTACAGTTCATCTGGCTTTAAAAAAAAATTAAGAAGAGCAAACTAGTATCTGAATATGTGTATGTAGGAATACCTGGACAAATCAGAATACATTCACCTCTTAATTCAAAAGAATGATGACTCAATTTCTCTATCACCTCGACAACATCTGACAGTCTGTAGTTTGACTTGCTTACAGCTAATGTTCTGGATCTGTAACTTTCCTAACAACACAGAAAGACTGTGGCCTTTCCAGCAAAGAGCTGTGCAACAGAAGCAGCGAAATGCATCGTATGTTTTTTAAGTTCATCCCCTTTTTGGTTGGCCCCAGTTCACCAGATCTCTTAGGTCTCAACTATCATTGTTCTCTTTGGAAGAAAAAACAAATTATTTAAGATTTCTGATCTTTCACTGTTGGTAACTGATACTACAGAAGAAAGCATGCTGCTTTTAAACAGAGCTGCTCTTAAGATTGAGACTGATGATTAATCAGACAGTTTTATTCACATTAAGAATGACTATCCATCAACAGGCTTTATCATTAAAAATTTAGCACAGTAAGTCTAATATGCCAGTACTAGCAAAACTGAGGAAGTATTATAGACAAGGTTAAAATTAAGATTCTCAAACCACTGAAGTCTAGATGTACTTACTGTTCTGGGCTCAAACGTATACAGGGCCCTGAATACTTTCACCTGCCCTAAAAAAAAAAAACCAGAAAAACCGCAATTAAAAAAAAATCAGTACCAGTATCATGCTTTTAAATGCAGCCCTTAAATCCAAATACAATCCTTTCCTTCAAGCTTAACACCAGTTGCTGAATGAATTTGTGCTATGCTTCTGTGAAAGAAAATCATGATGAAAAGGCTCAGCACCCCAAGTTAAAAAATCCAGCAACATGGGTTATGAAGGAAACTGGACGCCTGATCAGTTACATGTAAGTAGCCTCTTCTGCACACCTAACATGCTCTTTATAGCTCACTGTGCAATAAAAGTGTTGTCATTGATTTCTGAGGAAAAGCGTAGTTTCACTCTTATATACCCTCACACACTCATACATGCTGTACATACTTGTATTACTAACATCAAATCTGTCAAATGACAAAGAATTAAGGAAAGAAGAAAGAAACAAACCAATGACCAACGTCAGCAACATGTTCGTATACTTACTTGCAGTCATTATTAAGAAAATAATGCAGTAGCACAGAACTCATTAAAGAAAAACGACAAATGGTCACAAAGTCCTATTCAATGTACAACGGATGTGCTGTTTTATTTAGATGCTTAAAATAAGGTATAGGGCGTGGAATTCCAGTAAGTGGGAAACCTTTGTTTTAAAGGGCAGTTTGGAAGAGACTGTCAGCAGCATTCAAGCCAAGAAAAGATAACCTTAATGCAGAGAGGTACAAATTTAATTGCATAAACTGCAAAAGAAGCTTCCCTAGAAACATTTTTTAAAAAATTCAAAAGATACATTTCAATATCATGAACAGAAAGTACAAGTACAGAAGAAACACGTATATTACATAATTAGCTGAACTGCTGAAGTCCACCGGACTCAATGGAGGAATATATTACACAGACTGTTCTGTGTTGTTTACTTTTAAGTATCTGAAGTCTTAAGCATGTAGGTTTACTTACTTTTAAATGCGTTAAGCTTCCAAGTGTAGGTTACACAGAGGTTCTTAACTATACCTGTTTATATAGGCTAACCTGTGACTGAAGCAGTGTTTGATCCATCAGGACGACATGTTACTGAAGTCACACTAGGTCCAGGCTATTTTGTGTACTCAGAGAAACTGATGAACTTACTGCCAAAGGCTATACTGTACAATAAAGTGTACACACACAATGTTTTGTGTAGTTCATTAAATGGAGCTAAGCAAGTACAGAGTAGGTCTCAAGAATAAGCCTTTACCTTTTTTATTAAGAACCATCATCTCCAGAATTTTTGTCTGTTTTGTTTTTCTAGATGTTGTCTTTATTACCCCAGTATCTAAAATCCTACCCACAACAGTAATCAGATTAGAAAGTTAACTTAAGAGCTTTAAAAATTATATTCTGGAGGCGAATATACTGACCACCTTGAGAAAGGAGGATGGTACCCAACTGCCATTAAAACTGCCACTTTGCAGCACCCCTTGGAGTGGCTCTTAAATTGTATTTTCAAATGCCTCTGGATATTCCCTAGCAAGAGCAATGCCAAGGCATACTTGTCAAGGCATAACTACTACGTAAAACTTTTCTGTAGTCCTCTATTCTCATGCTTTTTTGTGACTAAGTATATGTAAAATTATAAACATAAAATGAATCTGTTTAAATACATTGCCAAGTGCATGTAGATACTGGACACTTTTTTTTTTTCCCCCAATCTGTAACTGCTCCTCCCAGTTCTTAATTTTTAGCAACACAACAGAACTTCAATTTGGCTTTATTGGTTGGTTCTCTCTCTCACACAGCAGCCATTTCCTAGACATAAAAGGCCCAAAACTTCTCAAACCTTTGCCCCAGAAACTAAATACTTCCAACTGTGGCAACTGCTATAAAGAATGAAACCTGAGTTATGTTTACTACCTATACAGAAACGATAAGGACAGCAAACAGTAATGCATCCTGGACCAAAGTGCTTCAGCAAGAAACATGTGAACTGCAGCTGCAGAGAAGTCAAGCAACAACAATGAAAAATAAAGAAAGAAAAAAAGAAAAGAAAAAAGAACAAGAGATGACAAAACAGGATGGAAAACAGGAGTACTGCCCCTTCTCCTTGGCCTTCTCACACCAAAGACACAAAAACACAAGACAGAACTGCACACCGACAACTATGGAGACTACAACCATCATCCACCAATTTTCAGCATTTAGTTTAAGTAAGATGAGGAAATAGACAACAAAAGGGAAGAATAAGAAATATTAAAAGGGGAAATGAGAAGATGGCAGAAGATAGGGAAAAGGAGGAAACATGCATTTGTGTGTTGCATGTGTCTTTCATAATAAGGTACTGCATATGCACCAACAGATTTTCTAAAGCTATCACACCTGTGGAGACAAAGAAGACTGGAAACACTGATGCTGATTACACTATGGCTGACACATTGTTTAAACAAAAGGCAATTCATTGTTTGTTTGTGTTTTTTTTTTTTTTTTTAAATTCTATAAACCTGAAACAGAGAGTTACTTCCCCAAATGTCCAACTGTCACGTCGCAGACAGACCAACACATGCTAAAACATTCTCCTGTGATGAAATACAAAGTACAAATCTGCATCTGTAGAACTACAGGTCTGATTAATGTTAATTTCACAGTACTTTATATTGAAGTTTAACACTATCCATTACTGGCACCAATCTTTTAAAAATTTCTTGATAAAGAGACATTAAGCCTCTTTACTTTGCTGCATTTAAGATCTTAGAACACGGGGACTTTCACATTTGTAATAGGTTTTTTTTTGTACCAAATTCTAATGCAAAAATTCAGTCTAGAAGATTAAAATAACAAAATGTTAGCATGCAAAGGGCACATTAGACTTGAATCCCAGTTTTGCAAACACAGAGAAATCATATTTTATTAGGTGCATGGGTATCTGTAATCACTGGAAGTACTTTTATCTAGCAGTACCTATCTCTAGGCATGCAGACAGACTTAGAGTTTGCATTGGCAATAATTTTTGCCTCGGAAAATGCAGAAAGTTAGAAAGCACCCGAGGTCTTCCTCTGCTCCCACTTACTACTATCTCTCTAGTACAAACCATGTTTCAAGATTCCTCTAGGATGGTGAACCAGTAATTAGCCCTGATTTGAACTTATCAAAGTTGACTGACTGCACCTCCCCACCACATACTCCTAGAGGACAAAGTAATGAGAACACAGAACACATATGTACCTTTTTAAGATTTCGAAGCATCAAGCACACATAAACTATTTCATGCTCAACATGATTTAATGAGAGGAGTATCCCTTTTAAAAGCAAAGTACATGGAGGCACAGGGCAGTGATACGTCCCACAACAGATGTTTTTCTAGGCACAGGGATTTAAAGGGTTCTTCTTTTCAATCCTGTTATGCCCTGGTCCGCTTGATGGGTTTAGGGGAAGGTTGGTTGATTCATTTAGGGCAGTGCGCAGGAAAAACAACAAAAATCTTCAATAACAAACTTTTAATTGCAAACTTTTAGAACATCAAAGTAGAATTAGGTACTTGTCAAATTTTAAAGCAAAATCCAGACAAACCAAGGCACTTCACAAACTTTAATGTAGTCAACTTTAACTTAACCAGACACAGGGCACTTACTAAGGCACTGACTGGAATTTTTTTGTCTGGTTTATGATGTATTTCAAGAAGAAGTTAGGAGAAGAAAAACAGAAAGAAAGGATAAGAGTAAAAAGATATCACCACCCATGGACCCAGTGACAAGACTGTCGCAATTTTGACGTCCACAGTCAAAATTATGGTCCCAACCTTGATCCATACTGAAAAACCTATGAAGCACAAAGTTAAATGGATTAACATATGCTCAAGTTCAGGTGGGAATGCCCAGGTACCTCCCGGGGGGGGAGTGGTGCAGGGACGGGGGGAAATGAACACTCTCTGACACAACACTGTGGATGACCTGCAGTCCTCTGGTGGAAGGCCTCAGAAACTGGTCTGGGGTTGGGGTTTTGGATGGTTTATGGCACCTTCTAAGACATGACAGCTGCCTCTCAAGTCAGCGTAGTTGAGCAAGTTATACCCCACCAAAAGGGATGAATACCTTCCGGCTCAGTGTGAATGCCTACCACCTTCCCCGCGGAGGGGAGTTTTCACACCCGAGCCAGTTGATAAGGGAAGATATGATAAGACATTTCTTATAGTGTCTTATACCTCTTTTCTTATCTGGCTCAAACCCCAGCTTCTTGCTAAACATAGGTTGTGGTCATCCTCTGGTGCTCACGCCCTCTCCACTTGGGCTGTTATCTTGCACATCACAAGCAAAGCACACACTGCCTTTGCAAATTTGAAACATTAACCATAATATTTCAGTCTCACAAATCCCCTTTAGTTATAAGACTGTCTCCTCCCTTCTTATGGAATTTGCATTAAGCATCTGCAAAACAACTATTTGACAAATAAAAAAGGTAACTTATTATACATAGTAAATAGATACAAATACTCTTAGCATACAAACCTCCCAAGTCACAACTTGCCAAACCCTCCCTCAGCAACACAATAAGGTAAAGGAGTCAAACTAACCACTCTCGCTAACCAAGAACATAAAACTAGTAACTTCGTCGGGTTGGGCTGGCCCCACAGCCTTTAATTTATTTTGAATAACTTATCTATAAACTTGTCCAGCTTTTTTGAGGGAGGAAAACATGCAACTCATAATTCTAAGATGATCCTTTCCCTGCTAAGCACATAAAAGCAATGAAATGGAGAAACTAAACAGTAACAACAGCTTAAAAAGGCAGCTTCTGATAGATACTGAAGAGAGATACCTGCTGTGCTTCATAATGCTAAGTAGTAAAAAGACATCACAAAACCAAAATACCATTTTCTAAAAAGACTGTAAGATTTTTGTCTTCTTCTTACAACTCTGAGGTTTATTTTTAATCAATTGCAGTATCATTAACAGAAGACTGCTTCCAAAAAAGTGCTAAGTAAGGAGCACAGCAACAAGGAGCTACTGTTTCTCTCACAGTGACATTTTTTTTCCGCACTTCCTTTCTGCTCTTTTACTCCAGCTTCTCTGAACTGCCACAGCCATTAGCATTAAAATCCCCTCTACCACCAAAACATTCTCCACTTTCTCTCATTTGCTTTCAATTCTCCTAATAAAAAGCTAAAAAAGAAAAAAAAAAAAAAAAACCAACAAAAAATCGACCTATATCTGCATGGCATTACCTACTTAGGTATTTGTGTTAGGCTGAAATTTCAGCACCAAAGGGGAGAAAATGGAATTTCATTAGCTGTCAATTAATATTACTTCCTCAAACAAAAAACCACCCCAACACAGTCCTTGGTTCAAAACATGCATATTTTAAACAAAATAATTATGGCAGTAAATCAATGGTCACAGGAGGTACCAAGGCTTGGCCCCACTGGACTGATACGAGTCTTTTGTTAGCATCTGTCATAGAGAGCCATAATCACATCTCACTGACTCGAGCAAGATGCTACAAATCAGATATTGATCCTGATGCAGCATCTTTTCATTAGCTATATTAAGACTGAGCAGCTCAAGACTACCATAAAAATCAGAATAACTAACTTAAGGTGAACCAACTCACTGTGTGTCACAAAGCACTGCCAGTGCCATCAGTACAGAGAGGGATAATCTCCGTGCCGTAGAAAATCAGAATTGTCTATGGTAATCTACAGTTAGTTAAAAAAACTGCAAGTCTATCAACCTCTTCAAGGGTTCAAGCTAATCCTGGGCTGTCATCAGCCGTCCTTCTCCTTGCTCTCATAATGCAGCACAGAAACAGTTCAGAATCAGGTACTCTAGCACCAACTTGATTGAAAACAACTAATTTGAACCCCTACCTGTAACAAATGGCCCAAAAGGAGAAAATATGCAAAGGACATGGTATGTAGCGAAGGAGAGCTTGCATGCTTCAGGGCTTATGCTAGTTTTGGTCTCCTTCCAGAACATTTGTAACTGGGAATATGAATTTTGACATATTCAGATCAACTTCTTTGAAGGAAGTGAAAAGCATCTCATAGAAAGTGTAGTAGTAAAAGAGCACTGTCCTTGTTTTCTCAATGTTGGCCTAAGAACCCACAAAGGAATTACATGATCTGGTAATGTATACCAGCAATTTTAAGTCACAACCTTTTGGCCACGGGGGAAGTATCAAAGGTAAGCTGCAGATCAGAATACTCTGTGATACACTTGCAGTTTGCTTTAGTAAGAGAAGAGATGTCGATCATATCATCTCCATGTTTCTGAGGAGATGTGCAATTTTATTCGTAGGACATTATAGCCAAACTGAAACTTTCTTCCCTGGCTTCTCAGAATCATTTAGGTTGAAAAACATCTCTGAGATCATCAAGCCCAACCGTTAACCTAACGCTGCCAATCCACTGAACTGTGTCCCTAAGTGCCACATCCACATGTCCTTTACATACTTCCAGGGACTCATTCCTTTCCCTAGAAAGCCTGTTCCAATACCTGACAAACACTTTCAGTGAAGAATTTTTCCTTAATATCCAACCTAAACTTCCCTGGCACAACTTGAGGCCATTTTCTCCTGTCCTATCATTTGTCACCTGTGACAAGAAACAAGCACCCACCTTGCTACAAGCTCCTTTCAGATAGTCATACAAAGCAATAAAGTCTCCCCGAGCTTCCTTTTCTCCAGGCTAAACATCCTCAGCTCCCTCAGCCACTCCTCATACCACCAACTCTCTAGACGCTTCACCAGTTCTGTTGCCCTCCTCTGGACTCCCTCCAGCATCTCAGTGTCTTTTTGGTATCGAGGGGCTCAGAACTACACACAAGACTTGAGGTGCAGCCTCACCAGCACCAAGTACAGGGGGACAGTCACTGTCTGCTGGCCACAGTACTTTTCATGCAGACCAGGATGCCACTGGTCTTGGCTACCTGGGCCGGCTCAAGTTCAGCTAGCTGTCAACCAGCTCCCCCAGGTCCTTTATCTCTAGGAAGCTTTCCAGCCACTCTGCCCCAAGCCTGCAGCACTGGGAATTGGAAAAGGAGGTGCTTTGCACACAGGCCTCCAAACAGGTATAAAAGTATTGGAACTACTTTTTACAGGAGTGTAGTTTGTACTTTGGCATTTTGCTCACAGACACAGCAGAGTTCAACACAGCATTTAAGGATTGCCACAACTGAGACAAAAAAGGGTGGAGTCTCCAGTGTTTAGAGAACCATCTTCAACTTCTAAGTAATGCTTATTAGAAAGGGGAAGTGAACACAGAGAACACATGTTGGGACCAACAGGGGAAGGGTGTATTAACAAACAAGCAAGCAAGCCTAGGAATTTGTTAAGGAACACATTAAAAAGCATGCAAAGGACAGACTGGTTCCAGCGTAGATGACAAACTGGGGTATCCAGGAACAATCATGGACTGCACTAACCAGTATCTGGAATGGAAGGAACAAGTGTCATTTCCTGAAAGAAAATCAGAAGTAAAAATATTCTCACAGAAGATATAAGTGAACATAGTGTCACTGGCATAGCCTGATGCTGAAATCTTCTATTTCTTATCTGTTTTATTTTTGTGAATACCAGCATGCCTTCACTTGTAGAAAGCTTGTTTGAGGTCCCAGCAACTTGAAGTAATAGAAAGGTTTGAGGTCAGAAATGAAAGTTCATAATTCATACTGAAAGCAGACTGGAAACTGTTTAATTGGTTCTCTGACATTTTTCTCCCCTCAGACGTGATGACTGCAGTGTAACTCCCCACGTTCACATGCTCACACGTTCCTAGCTAACAGAAACCTTTCTTTGAGTACAGAAGAAATCCAAACCACCACCGCTCATGTCAAATTTAAGCCTACCGCCAAGGCCTTAGGCATGTGACTCAATGCAAGTGTTCTGCTCCTGTGAATGCTGTCACAGCTCCTACTTTACCTTAAGATTGAGGTGAACTTGCGTGTGATTCAAACTAAACATTTACGTCCAGAATCCTACTTTTAACTCTGACAGCTACTAGTGGGAGCAAAGTCAACAAACCTGCTTTGAGGTAGCAACCCATTATGTTACATCCTTGTTTCCTCCGGCCTCCCTCTCAATCGGAATAATTTAAAACTCTTAATTTCCTTGGTACAAAGACTGGTCTTTCTCTATAAAATATAAATCTTGTGTCAACTCCAGGCCAGGATCAACAAACCTTACTGTATCTGGTGAACATGAAGGTAAGTAAGGTTTTTTTAAAATAGCAATACACCCCTTTCCTCTCCCCCAAAACTTTTGCTGCATACTATATAAGGGTCTAATCAAAAAGACATCATCAGACAGAAAGCACTCTTCAAGGAGACAGTGCTTAACTAGCAGACAACTAAGCAGAAGCCATTAATCGTCAAATTCAAAGGACTTAATAAGCAACTTTTGTAAACAGGATTAATATCCGACATGATATGAACTCTGCAAAGAATAATGTAGTTTGAGACAACAAGAGATTTCTTAAAAGATGGAGGGGAAACCCTACTCTTGCATAATGCTGACAGAAAAGTATGTTTCTGTTATTTTCAACATCCACTCCATTACCTTTTATTTTTGATAGAGCCTAAATAAAAAATACAGCTAGAAAACAGTAACAATACAGAGTTACAAGAGGAAAACAAAGCACTTCTTTTAAAAAAAAGGCTCAAAACACTAGAACTTAAAAGACTTATAAAACCTCTATAAACAATCTTGTCCCCTTACCCACGGGTTTACTACAGACCCAAAAGACTAGCTCAAATGTTGACAAACACAACTGTCTCACATAATGTTGATGTCAAAACCATCTCTCTGTAACTGAAATCCTTATGTGCTGTGCATGCAACAGGATTTACAGAAAAGTAATCTGTCAGAAAAAATGCTCTCGTGTACTGAAGAAAATGACAGTGCCACAGCTAGTTGGTTTTCCCCCCCTTCACATCTCTTTTCCCCACATTTTTAAAGCACCATCCAACTGCAATGTCCAAAAACCCTGAGTGGAGCAGTGAAGACTCACTGTATGAAAAAGGATATTTCTTTCACTATATATTTTCACTTCCCCAGCACCAAAGTATTTCCTTCCTTCTCTGTCCAATCTGCACTTCTTATTTCCCAAACACATAGGAACAGACCACAGCAACTAACATCTTCTTTTCTCGTCTGCCTGTCCTGAACTGTAGTAATCCACCAGCAATGCAAGCAGGCTTGCTGACAGAGCTTATAGACTTGATACCTAATAATTATCAGTGAAGAAAAATCAACACAGCTTGACCAAAGGCACCGAGACATTGTAGCAAAAGCAGTCTAAATGCCACTAAAAGAGACAGCCTTCCACTGCTGTAGAAACTATTTCACCACATGCAGTTCCTATATTTATGTCTTTAAATAACAGCTATCTATAACCCTAAGAAATTCAATTCCAGTATCAAAGACATAACTGTTACCACACAGAAGTAAGTCAGACATGCAACTACAGAGGTATTTTGAAGTATGCTAGAAGGCAATCCCTTTCAGAAAATTACTTTGAAAAAAATCTGACACAACAGATGCCATAAAATTTTCTCTCCTCAAAAATTAGGGATTTGGAACAATTAATCTTATTACCCTTAATCAGCTCTGAAAATCATTAGCAAGATGATCTTATTTTCTTTGTCTTCCTTCTCCTACAAATTTCCTTTTGCTGTGTCAAGCACTCATGCTGGCAAACCAGTTCAGCAAGTCCACTAGATATAAAAATAACCTTACATAAAAAAGTTAGAGCACCACGAGCTTGTCACGTAACTAAATGGAATGGAAAAGGATGACGAGGGTAGGGAACCTGTCCTTTTGATGACAGTCCGCATTTTATCAGACCAAGCACACTGCAAACTGCACCCCATCCACCTAGGGAGAGACACCTAGTATTAGACAGAACATGTCTGAGTCAGTCTGAGAGCTCCTGTAAGCTAAGCAGGGCTAGAGCCTTTAACTCCTTAAGAATCTTACATTAAATTTAACTCATCTTATTGAAAAACAGAAACCTGAGTTATCAACTTCATGGGAAAATCCCACTCTTCCCACACATACTCAGCTGTGAAATACCATATCCTTTCAGAAGCCTGCAGGTTTCCCCAGTACTGATTGTTTTCAGTAAGGGTCCACAACAGCACTGCTTTTATTACTGTCTTTTTCATTTAAAGTAAGCTGTTTTCAAAGATGCTGAGCAAACTGCAGGGCAGAGGAAATTCTTCCGAGGATGAAACTACATCCAGAGAACTTGAGCAGATTTTGCTTCTACAGGCACATTGAGACTGATGGTTTAAATGGTCTAAACTGCTTCTGCACTTAACTTGACTTCAAATTGAAAGCCTGTCTTATAAGCTGTCTAGTTAAAATACTCAATTAGGTTATGAATTTTTTTTTTTTTTACATCAGCATTTTAAATAGTATTCCAAATGCAAAAAAATACTGACATTCAGATGTATTTAGGGATCAGATAATCCTGTTTTGGGAGACACCAACTAGTCTTATCTATTTAATAAAAATCACAATGAATTTTTATTTTCCAAGTAAGAATTTAAACTTTTACATTGAGTCATGACACAGAAACATGATAAGTAGACATCAAATTTTCCAGATCAATTCTTTACTTTAAAAAACCCAAACCCCTAAACCTAATGGCTAAATTTTTGACAGAAGAACGGATATTCACCTGAAAGATGCCACTTTTATTCTAAGATTTAAAACTGTGCAACTTCCAATGGCTTTTCAATACATTTTTAGAGAAAACCATGGTTTCTATTGATTTTTTTTAAAAAACAGCTTTGTGGTAAATTTTTCTGAGAAAAACACAGGAGGCAAAACCGTACACATCGATGACCAAACGCATTAGAAAGGGCGATGTGCACATGAACACCCGAATGTCAAAGAGCACATTTAGAGTTCGGCTGTCAGGAGTCCTACAAGGGAAAACAGTGGATGCCACCTTCGAAGATGAAGAATGTTGCATGCGACTGTACTATAAAACTGATTTTATGCGTTAATACAGTGCTAATCCGTGCAATCACGAGCTAAACCTCAGAGTATTTCAGTGCTGTTTCTTAAAAGTGTAAAAGGTTTCCTGTGCGTTTCAGGCTACGCAAGCCACCCCTGGGCACCGCGGCTCCGTGCTGCACACGAGGAAGGCCGGGGCGAGAGGGCTCTGCGGAAGGCCGCGACACAGGGAGCCTGTCCCCGGGCGACGGCTCCGACTTGGGGGCACTCGCGAACCTTTTCCCGAGCTGGAGCGGGCGCGGGGCCCGGCCCAGACACGATGCCCGAAGGCAGCCCCACGGTGCTTTCCAGCCACGGGAGGGACAGCCCTCCTTGCCGGCACCAAGCTTGCGGTGCCGAGGTTCATGGCGGCAGGGTGCGGTCCGGAACGGAAGGGCGGCTGTGCCCCGCTCCCACCCTCGCCCGGGCTCTGTCTGAGAGCGCAGACCCGCAACCCAAATCATTCACGAGTCAGCGGGCAGCAGGCTGCGTGGCGCCCCGCACGGGGACGACGGGCCAGGCCACTCCGTCCTTCCCTCACCTGGCTTGGCCGGTTTAGGTGGCGGCTTGGACATGGCTGGAGCCGGCCTAAGTACGGACGGGGGAGCGGCGCGACGGCGATGGGCTGCCCGGCGCGGGCCCGCGGTGAGAGGCGGCGGTGCGAGCCCCCGGCAGGCCCGGGAACAGCGCGGCGGTGGCGGCGGAGCCGGGACGAAGGGCGGGTCCCTGCCGGGT
>VZTE01002092.1:613100-648027 GCA_013397775.1 Eulacestoma nigropectus
TCACAGGACGTGGGAGGCGGGCGCTCCGCCTGCGCGGAGCCCTGCTGCCGGAAGGATGCGCTCTGAGCACCCTCTCGGCGTGGTTGAAGTTAAGTGCGAACTCCGGCGGCGCTGAGGTGCTGTAGCTGCAGCTGGTGGAGGCGCGGCCGTCTGTGGCGAGCGGCGCGCACCGCCGGGAACCTCCGCCAGCCCTGCTGTGTGCCCTCGATAGCCGTGAGAGACATTCCCGGTCCGGCTCCGGTGCTGAGAGACATTCCCGGTCCGGCTCCGGTGCTCCTTCGGGTGTCCCCGTGCGTGGGAGCCTTGCCGCGGTATGCTCTTAAACATGGGGTGACAGGAATGCTGTGCTAGCGGTGTCATGGGTTTGTGCTCTGTTTAAAGAGCCACGCTGACCCAAGGTAGTGTAGGATTTCTGTGTTGAAGCATTTATGACAAATCTGCTTTTGAAACTTGTTTTAAACATTACTCGGGGGGCAGAAGAGTTAGTGGGGTTTTTTTATGATGGTGTGTTTTGCCGTAGACTGGGATTAATTTTCATATAGACAGTAACGTAAATTAAAGTCCAAAGCTGAACGTATTTGCCCGGTTTGTTGCATAACATCTTTTGTGGGACAAAGGGTAATCCTCTGCAACACAAACCTTACTGATGATTTTTAGGAAAGAGCTTTTTTAAGTAGCCTGAGTATCATCACTTCCTAAGAACAGATCATCTGTCCACCCTCTTTGCATTGATACCAGTACTATAAGCATGCAATGCATCATTGAACTTGAAAATTATAATTTTCTTAGAAAACTAGTTAGTGTACTAACTTAAAAAACTTGTGAATGCCTACTACTGTTGGTGTTGCTTACCTAAGCAGCACCATTGCAACGTAATGTCTATCATACGGGTGATGGCTTGGGCTAATTGGTGTGTCTGTTGTTGTTGTTGGGGTTTTTTTGTTGTTTTGTATTTTTTTTAACATAACTGTACATTGGAAAGCATGCAAAGATCATATCACAGATCTGTGAAACAGTTGAACTTCCAGTCATGGTACCAAATACAAAATGATGTTATTATTTCAGACTCCACATGTGTCTAAAGCTTACTTTCACAGAAACAGTGTGGTTTTGCTTTCATACTGATGCCCTGTAAGTCTTTTTTCTACAAGTATAGTACAGATACTTCTTTGTTGGAGCCAGGGAGAGTTTTACCTGCTCAGTCCTTTCAGGTCTTAGGTGTCATAGGCCTTACCTCCTTAAGGATGACCTAGGAGGACAGAACAGGTGAAAAAAAGTGTATTTGCATGTGGTTAAATAGTTATAAATTGATGTGTGCTCATGGAAAACAATGTTTGACAAACTGGCTTCACAAGCTGTATATCAGTGCTGCTGCCATGAGTAGCAGCCCTATTACAGCCTGTCCTGCTACTTCAGACCTTTGCAGGCACGGGTAACTGGATGGAGAACTGGAGGGAATTTGTTCAGCTGAAAACAAACATTGTTTCCCCTCTGCCTTTGCAGAACGGTTTTTCAGCTGCAGTATTTTTCCAGGATAGTTCACTATGTACTCTGCAAACACCCGTTCCAGAAGAAAGTTCAGAGAAAAGAGCTGGGGCAAGACAGAAGTGTCTCTCCTGGCAGCTCTGACTACTGAAAGTGTTCAGGCAGCTGGAGCCTTAGGGTTGGTGGGATATGGTGGCAGCAACAGGGATATGGTGGACAAATTAACCTTTAGACTTTATTCTTTGATCTTTTCTGGAGCAAATCAAGTGGTACCTAGTCCTTCTCAGTGCTAAGTCAGCTAGGATGGCTCAAACTGCCCTTACAGTAGTTTTAATGCTTCCAGATTAATCTGTGGTGGAGCAGAGGAGGAGGATTTGTATGGTCTGTGCTGTTAACATCCTCAGAAAGGGAGTGGTGAATTACACAGTGAATATTCCGCTGCCGAGACCAGGGTCATAGAACAGTTTTTGAACATAATCTTGGTTACAAGTCTTCATGAAATTTTAAACATCTTTCTCCTCAGCATGCCACTTGTTTCTTTCTTAATGATTTTGTTTGTTTTGCCACCACAGCTTCTGTTTACCTAGTCTATTTCATGATGTTAATGCTTTAGCTAGTGATTGTGCTTTTCTTTAGGAACTTGTATGATATTAATATCTTTAGAATTGAGTCTCTCAAAGTTCCTTTCAGATGATTAAAATACTGTCAAAAATGAAGTACATTGGAATTTACGATGGGGCAGATATATTGCAGATTTTTTGTTAGCATTAGAACAAGCAGCTGAGGTTCTGACTGTACCTTTGCAAAAAGAAAAATGATGGACAATAGGAGAGAAGATAAATCATCTGTATAATTCATATTTCTTAATACAATAGTTGCTTTCTTGTTGCTGGGTTAAGATTTTTCACTGGCTATTGTTTTTGACAGTAAAAAGGAAGAACTGAGGAGAAAACAAACTATGAAAGTATTGGTTATCGGCCTTGGAGGGTAAGTTATACAAAATTAAATTTCCTCTACAGCTTAGACTAGTCTTCTTCTCAGAACAAAGTGATATAATTTCTGTTTCTGAATACGTATTTTTTTAAAACTGGATTACAAACACAACATATAATTGTATAATTTTATAGCTTGTAACTCTTAAGAAATTGTTTTATGACTGTTGGAGACCTCAGGTGCAGGTGACTCTATCATCTTTCTTGGCATTGCTTAAGCTACTGTACTGATTGTTGAAAACTGTTGGAACATGCCAGAAAATTTCTAGAGGTAGAAAGTATTTAATGTGACTAAAATTTGGGGGAGTTTTATTGTTTATTTGCATATAACTATATAGAAATGTATGTATGGGCTTGTACATATGTTTAAAAGATTAGTTTTTGCCTTGGTGAACTTTTTACAATGTTTTCTAACAGTGTAACAAATGGAGGGAAGACAACGCTAGCAGAAAAACTTAAGAATATGCTTCCCAACTGTGATATAATCTCTCAAGATGACTTCTTTAAGGTAACAGTTTTAGTGGAAAAACCCGGTAGGTAAAAGTAGGCCTGAGTAGATTTCAAGTCTTTTTTCAGTTCTCCTATTGATGAACTTTTAAAATTGGTGCTGCTTAAAATATTGTTAATTTCATAAGAAATTAATATTGTTAATTTCATAAGAATCATAAAATGAGCACTGGGGTAATTGAAATTTAAGTGACCAAACCACTGAATATACTCAGCAAAAAAAGAATTTTACTGTCTTCTTTCCCACCCTTTAAAAATATTTTAAAATAAGGAATGGGTGTATGATGGATGCATTTTTCAAGATCGTTTGTGCTAATGAGTTCAGTGATACTGTTAACCCTGCACCCATACAGCAATAAGTAGTTTTTTGTCTCCTAAGTCAAAACAGAAAACCATCTTGTTTGTTGATGTTAGGGGTGTTAGTTAAGGATGGTGAAGGAGCTCTTTTTTCTTGAGTAAAGCTCTAATAACTTAAGTCATATGATTTGGAGTGTTTGTTGTTCTAGATTAAATGAAGTTTTTGTAGTGTATTTTAACAGTTGTTTACATCAGTTTAATGTTGAAGATAAATTTAACTAATTGGATACAAAATTGTATAACCCTTATGTTTATAACCAAAGAGTATATATCTCTCAGCATGGTCATAAAAGCAACCTTGAAAAAATTAAATTTTTTTCCCCTTCAGCCAGAGTCTGAAGTAGAAACTGATGAACGTGGATTTAAGCTATATGATGGTCAGTAACTCTGATGCACTGCTTTTGAACATTGTACTGAAATTGTTGTGCTGAGCTTCAACACTTCTTCTACCCCATCCCTTTGCTCTCTTCCCTTCTAAGCAAGGCAGTAAACAAGTGGTTCAGAGTAATCCTTTGCTCAGTTTCTTTCAGCTCACTGAGATATGTAAGAAAACTTGCTTAACTAGTAAATAGCTCAAGCTAGCGCTTAACCTTTCCTTTTCTCTTTTGAATCTTTTTCTCTGTTTCTTCACTTGTGTCTGGTCTGGTAGCAAATGGTACTGTTCAGTTAAAAGTCTTGGCTTGCAGTACTGGCATAAGCTTAACCTCATCTCTTTCTATGTAAAGGTGGCCTTTTTTATTTCACTTTTGCTAGTGAACTCATGGGATATCACTACTGAGTTTTCCAAATCAGTCAAAACTTGGGTCTATCCTGACACCTTTATTTCATGTCAGATTTCACATAAAGAACATCTGTTTTTAAGTTCATGATTAATGCTGGTTCAGTTTATTCTTAGAGATGTCTAGATCCAGGTCCACTTTAGGTCAGTGTTTTGTGTCAGGTCATATCTACTTGTAAACAGTTGCTTAATTAGTAGCTAATCTCTCTTGATACTTTCTGATCACAACATATCTTGCTGAGAATATTGGTCAGACCCTTCAGTTGTACCTGAAAACTTATGATTATCAGGTATGCAGTCTTTGGCTCAGCTTCTAGACTTCATGTAAATGGAATGTGAAACTGGAGGGATAAATTGGACATCCTTATTGAAATATCCAGGTTTAATGCTGCTCTTAAAAGCTCTTTAAAAATGTGTTTGCTGTTACGGTATCCAAAAGCTGCCTTCTTTTCTACCTTTCAGTACTTACTCAGCATATTCTTGTGTGTCTACAGACAAAACCAGGTGTTACATTGTGCTGTTTTGCTTTGTACGCCATGCTCCTTTAAGTCTCTCTATGCCCACCTACTGAACCTTATAAAAACCCAAAGCAAAAAATGTTGAGCATCCACTCCCCATTCTGACAATTGACAGAAGGGTGGAGGTCTCAAGGTTAGTAAGTTTTTACAAGTTTTCTGGAAGCAGAGAGCAGTCGCTGAAGTTTCTGTCGAGAAGTGAAAAGCTGTGAATTCAGTTCAGACAATTTTAGGTGCCATAAAGTTCTGAGAGACTACATCCAACAGAAATACCCCAATCCTGGTGCAAGTTTGGTTTCAGGAAATCATCAGTTGCGAATATAGAACTACTGATATAATCTTGGGGATAATCCTGTTCCCCTTCATTTAAATTTGTATGTAGATTATTTGATTCTTACTGATTAGCGTAGGGGTACTTAAGGGTTCTTTTTTTTCTTTTATTCTTTGGTTTTAAGGGATGTTTAACTTTCTGTTTTCATCTAGTACTTGATGCCCTCTATATGGATGAAATGGTGACCAGTATTCGCAATTGGATTAAAAGCCCAGCAAGCTCAGGTGTTGTGACAGAAGAGCCACAGAATACCTGTGACAGTGTGAAAAATGTTTATATTTTGATTGTTGAAGGCTTTCTCCTTTACAATTATGAGTAAGCAGTAATATGTAACCTGATAAATTAAAAGCTACCCTAAAATAGAAGAGGGAACTAAATATTTTATTATCTTAGGCCACTTAATGAACTATGGAATAGACGATATTTTTTGACCCTTCCTTATGAAGAGTGCAAAAGGAGAAGGAGGTAAGATTATTGACTTACTGTTTGAAAAGAGTCACTGTACCCCCTGAACTGAAGTGGTCCTTTTGTACTAGCTTTTCTTCAGTGCTCACTAAGTGTAAGCTATTAAGATCATCTATCCTCTCTTTGTTTTAGGTTTGTTGGATTTGGTTTCTATTTTAGAGCACATGGTTATTAAAGTATTTAGTGCTTTACAAACACTAAAAAGATAATTTGTTGTCCTGATAAATTATTTAGATTACTGATGGCATATTTGAGTAAAACCATGTTTAAAATGAGAAATGGTTAAAAAATACTAAGCAGTCTTATTCTTGGTTAAATACTGTTAATTGATGATTATTCTTAGAGCAATGATGTTTATGTGTGGGTTTTGTGTACAGTTTTGTTCAGAGTGTCCATTAATTTTACCATGAATCTAATCTAGATTTTTGAGCCAGTGTCTGACTTGCCTCCAAATTTGGAGCAATACTGTGTGCTTGGAGTAATATATATGTGCACTAAGTCAGAATCTGCTGGCTGAGTGAAGAAGTCCTCTATTCAACTGGCTTTGGTTGATACCACTTTCTTGGTTTCTCACTAGACTCACCTGAGACTTTATTGTCCAGAATGGAAAAGACTAGACTAAATAACTAGTTATTTAAAGCTTGAGAAATCTGTATACCTAATAAGAAAAAGTAGCTTATTTTGGTGACAGTGTCAATACAGTTTAATTTATCTCTAATACCTCTTATAATTAAAACCCCCAGAGTTTAACCTTATCTTAAATGTGGTTTGATTGGCAGAAATAGGTAAGATAGCAAAAGACAGCAAAAGTTCATGTCACAGATTGAATTAAAACAAAGGAGTCTCCTTTGTTCCAACAAAAATACAGCCAGCCTTACTTTTTTATTTTGGATAAAAGCTGTTATTTAACCAGCTGACACTAGAGGAGAATACAAATCTTATATGGGAACGTGTATGTACTTTTGTGTAGCACCAGAGTCTATCAGCCAGCAGATACACCAGGGTACTTCGATGGACACGTGTGGCCTATGTATCTGAAATATAAAAGTGAATTGGAAGAGAATGCAAGTATGCAAGTTGGTATGTTATTCTTAATTTTAAACTTATAAAATTTATAACTGTGGCACGTGTGCAGTTTTTGTTGAATTGTTTTTTTTTTTTCTAATGGGACAAAATCTTCTTCAAATGTTCTTGTAGTGCTTAAGACAGTAGGTTTTGACCTTTCTGTTGGTTTATATTTCAAGCCTATAGGGGTTTTGGTTTTGTTATCTAATAATGAAAATTAGGAAGTTAAAAAATAGAAATGTTCTGATCACTAATTAAGTCGACTTAACAAGATAACTTGTTAAGATAACATGCATATGTCTAAATAGAAGGCTTCTGAGACGATAGGTGATGCACTGGCAGAGTTTTTCAGAACAAAACTGAAATCCTGGTTAAGTCTTGTAATAAGCTGAAGATACCGTCTAGGTGCTGACTGTCCACGCTACAGTCACCAATTTTGCATGAGAACTGTCAAAGCTGGGACAGCTGTTGGGGCACTGCCACAAGTTTGTGTGATGTTCGCAGTTGTGCCTGCTTCTGGAGCAGGGGCCAGAAGGAAGAGAAGGGAAGTTGGGTGGCTGCTCCATCATTAGCACACTGCTTGTTGCTGTGCAGTAAGAATAAGAACTGCAGTGCCCTTCATGACTTGCTCAAAGGCTGAAACTGAGGAACCTGAAATTTTCTACTGCACAGAAATCTTTTTGCTAAATTATTCCATTGCTCCACTGTCCTCACATAATTACCATTACCCTTATGAAGACTTTTATACACAAAAAATTGTAAATTAATTATTAACTGGAATACTTTTCCATTATGTTGGTTTTTAACATGTAAAATGAATTTGGGGAAGAAGAAAAGGGGAAGTGCTGTTCTTAGTTTTAATTTTTTTCATCTCTTCTGATGGCATCTATAGGAATACTGAAGACTTTGCCAATTGCCATTACAGATAGCTGGCATAGAACTCATGAACACTTTTTCTTTTTTCTTCCTCAGATTATTTGGATGGAACAAAATCCCAAGAGGAGCTTTTATCCTATGTGTATAGTGATATAATACAGGAATTAAACAAGCTGAGGGAAGAAAGTAAGTAATGTTACTGGAAATTGAATCTATGTATCCCATTTCATGTTAACAAGAAGCTAATACTTTAATCTGAAAATACTAAAAGAATTATATAGATCTGTATTTCTTTATGAGCTACAGTTTGCTCATTACTCTGAGTCAGTCTAAGTTAAAACTGTGAGTTCCTTGCAACTTGATGTTCTAAGATGGTGGTTGAATGCACTGTTACTTAATGATAAAATAATAATAAAAAAGGGGAAACGGAATATGGGATAAAACATCAGTGAAAACAAATGTGTTGGTGGAATTAATTTGTAATATACAGTGATGTCGCTTGCAAACACTACAGATTAGATATGTACTTTTTATTTTAGATCTGCAGGTCACACCATGGTAATGTAGAAAGCCTGGGTTCATTTGATATGAGTTGAAAACACCAAGACTGTCATACATGGCAAGCCAACCAACTGAGCAAATGCTATGTGTATGACCATAAGGCTACTTCATGTAGCAGAAGAGTTTTTGTAGTAATTATTAACTCTGTCTCGGGTATGGAGACAGAGACTGTTTAGGACTATGAACAGTGCATTCTTTAAAATTCCTTTAATCAGTCTGCTTTGGCTGAGCTTTATATCTGATTGAATGTGTACATTTTAAAGAACATGAAGATTTTTGTGTACAAAACTAAACTATAAAGATGCGGTTCTGTTGGATTAATAAGCATCTCTGAACATGGATTGCAATTTGAAATGATCATATAGGAATAACAGTGATTGCCTCTAATATTTTAGGAGCTTATTATCACTGATAAACATGCTTAGAGGAACTAGCTGTGTAAGTTTATGTAAGTTGTTATGCTGCTTCTTCAGTAACAGAATGAATACATCACGGCTAAACTTACTTAGACTTGCTAAATACATTTTCGGTGTTTGCACAGTAATTTTTATGTTGTTTATTGTTTAGAGCAGTTGGGAATAGGTGTTAAAAAATGAAAACAAACCTGAAGAGAACTCAGATTGTTGGAAAAAGATGGGGAAATAAGATGTAGAGAATGGAGATGCATCATTAACAAGATACAGTACCTATATTCTGCAGAGATTGACTGGGATGACACAGACTACTGGACAATAAATCCATGCTTCAGGGAGGAGGAAGGAAGAAGTAATTGTTATTAATATTCATAGCTGAAGTTGAAAGTGAAATGAAAATGAAAGGTGAATTAAATTGTCAATGAAAATGTCCAGAAAGCAGGAATGCTAAACAAATGTGAAAGCTTTGTTATAGAATTTGTGTATATATATATTTACACAAATTGGGAAATTGGATATATTTTGTTGCTGAATAACTAATGTCTTAACTCGTATATTTTCTAGACAATGGGTTACATTTTTATCAGCCAGAATAAAAATAAGGCTACAGACATGGAAAGCAAAGGATGGATTATATTACTTGATATGTGACTGCTGAACTGGTCAATGATTGAAATGTAATACTTTATTGTAAAAGTACTAAATCTATATATAAGAAAAAGATGTTACCGGATTACAGCTGTGTTTAGCTGTGTTTAAAACAAAGTGTTTCCATGTATAATTTTGTATTATTATTTTGCACTAAAAATACTTCATGTTGCATTTGATCATATGCTATGATGGACTGTCTGACTTCAAACTCTATTTTTGTTTTCATTTCCGTTTGGAACGGGTACAACTGCAAGAGATTAGCTAATGCATGGACTGGCTGTGATGGGCTGACCTGGGCTAGCCACCAAAACTGCTCTATCACTTCCCGCTCCTCAGCTGGAGAGGGGAAAAGTACTATGAATGATTCATGCATCAAGATAAGGACAGGAAGATCACTCAGCAGTTAGAGTCACATACAGTCAGACATGTTTGGGGAAATTATTTTAATTTACTGCCAATAAAATCAGAGATAATAAGAAATAAGAACAAATCATAAAACATCTTCCCCTCACCCCTCCCTTCCTCCTGGGCTTACCTTCCCACACAAATTCTCTACCTGCTGTCTCCCAGCAGCACGGGTGGATGGGGAATGGGGGTTGTGTTGCTCCTTCCTCTTGACAGTCTTCTGCTGCTCCACAGTGGGGTCCCTCCCACAGGGACAGCCTTCCACTTCCACCTGCTCTGCATGGCGATTCAGAAGAGGGAATGAACAATGGTATGACTGACTTTGCAGATGATATCAAGCATTCTCAAGTAGTCCAACACTGGTCCAGTGGCAAGGAGCTCAGATTTGTCAGATCCTCCTAGAGGGAAAAATGGTAGATGAGATCCAGTACAGATCTATGCATTTGTGGTGTAAATCATTATTGGAATATACATGGTACGGAACCTGTGCTTCAGCAAGAGCTCATGACATATATAGAGCTTTCACAATTCTTCTGTAACCAAGCCACATCAAAAGAGCTGCATCAAAATTTATTAATTTTTTTGCAAACAAAATAGGTGGTCCTCCTTTGCTCCTGTGTAAGACCAGTGGACCCACGTTTTCAGAGCTGGGCAGTTCTGGCTTCTACATTTAGAGAAAGTCCATAGTAGAGTTAAAAGAAGGGCAACTAAATGTCAATGGAACGGAGAAGGTGCTTTGCAAGGAGAGACTGAAAATGCTGGCACCACTCATGGTGGAGAGGAGAAGACCAAGGGGAAAATGGGCCATGTTTTACAACATCTTGAAAGGTGTGAGGCAAGTGGATGCAGAACTAGTATTTTACAAATACTAGTCTGGGGAGCACTTCCTCATTTGAAACAGATTGACCAATTATATTAAAGTGCTATTTCACACGGATAGAGATGATACTTTATGCAGCAGACACAGACTTTCTGAGATGTAATACCAAAGGTGGCAGACCAGCAAGTTCAAAAGGGATCCAGAAGATTCATTGACACTTCACCCATAAGAAGTAGTAAAAGAAGCAAGCAGGACTATATCATGGATAGACTGTAGAAATGGGGTGTGCCAAAACTGTGTGCTATTGCCAGTTGCTTCAGCAACTCAGCAGGAAAAGATAATTCTGAGTATATTTGGTACATAAAGTATTTCCGGTGTATTTATAAAAGTGTACAGAGCTGGCCTGTAACTTGGCATGTTGGCAGAATGCTTTTGGTTTGAAGGTGGTACAGCCCGACAGAAAAAATCTAGTTTGCTCTTGGTGAATGTCTTTTGATTGCCAGGGCTGTGCTAGCTGTGAAGTGGCTGGGGAGAGCTGTTATGACAGAAGTCTGTGGTTCTTCAGTGAAGAAAAGGTAACTTTCTGGAAGTGGTGTCATCTGCTGGCAGCAATTTCAGGCTGTCACAGCTGAAAGCAAGCTTTGTTAAGTGTCTTGCATGTATTCAGAAATGTGGAGCGATAGAGGTGGTCGTGTTCTATAAAAGGCTAATGGCTTTTATATAAGGACAGAAATACAAGTACGTTATTAGTTTGATATTTAGAAGGTGATTTTCTTATGCTAAAATAACAGAACATGACAAGTCATAAACACTGATGGTAGTAGGAACAAACTTTCTATCTCTCAAAGCTATGGTTCCCACTCTAACCTTCAAAGTCTAAAACCTAAATTTCTGTTTAGGCTGTGTATCGTCGATTCAGATATTGGTTTTGTCACACACAAGGTGTTTCCTAATTTACATACCCACTTGGGAACAAGGACTGTTCTGTCCACCGATCTGGGTATGTCTGCTTTCTCTCTGGCGTTGCCACTGAACACAGTGTCCAGTGTCCATTCACTGTCTGGTCAGTTACTGTAGTTACAAGAGCACAGGAGCAGTATGAGAGTAAAGCTAAAGTGTTTATCTTAGGAAGCTGATGCTCCTACTTTCTTATAGAGGAAGCTAGTGTGCCAAAAAACTTTCCCGTTCCTGTTGCATTACTTGGACTACTAAATGATTGCCACTGTCTTTAGACAGACAGAGAGGTAGGGTAGTAGTCCTTAGCTTTTAAGACTGAGGGGATGGGCTCTTAGAAGTGAAGCAGTCTTGTATCAGCCACCTCTTCTCAAAGCAAGGTGGAAAGGTGTATGGTGTGGCTTGCTGCATGAGATGGTGTCTGCACCTGGTCAAACAAGTTTTGTCAGGTGGAGGAGGCTGTGCCATCACCCAGGCCAAAGTCTGTTGTTGCATTGGGAAATCTAGTATTTAGTGACTCGTGTGTGGTTAGACACCTTGCTTTTCCCTCCCCACAGTTGGTCCTTGCACATCCATCCAGGAGACATCATCCGTCGTCACTCTGGCGCAGAGGTACTTGTGAACTACTGCCTCTCGTCAGCACAGTGACCTCGCTGCCCCGGCTGCCTGCCAGCGGGGCTGGATGCATACCTTACCCCAGCCTGGAGCAGGCAGCCGGGCGGAGAGCCGGGGCTTAAGTGCTGAGCCGGTAATTGATGTGCCCGAGTAACCAGAGGAGCCGGGCAGCGGTGCATCCTCCCCCGGTACGCCCGAGGAGCTTCAGCGTCACTGCCGCCAAAGGGCAACCCACCGTGCCGCTTCACACAGCGGGGACGGGCACCACGCTACAGCCAGGGTCCCCTGCGACCCCGGCTCGGGAGCGCGCACGGCTCTGCCGGGGCCCTGCTCCCAGTCCCTGTGACCCCGGCTCGGGAGCGCGCACGGCTCTGCCGGGGCCCTGCTCCCAGTCCCTGTGACCCCGGCTCGGGAGCGCGCACGGCTCTGCCGGGGCCCTGCTCCCAGTCCCTGTCCGCCGGGTGCGCGTGCCCGGCCCCGCCCCCCTCTCGCGATACCCTCCCGCCCGGGGCTGCCGGCGCGCGCCGGAAGGGCGGCGTTGCGCGTGCGCGCCGGCCGTGCCCGCGGGCGCAGGGAGGGCGCGGGGGATGTCGGCCACGTGCGCCGTGTCCCGGAAAGCGCCGCTGCCAAGGCCCCGTCCCCAGGGCGAGAGGGAGCCGCCCGCCAAGGTGATGCGCAGGGGGCCGCGGCGAGGCCGCGAGGAGGAGCGCGAGCAGCTGCCGTGGCCGGGAGAGAGCGCGAGCGGCATGGGCGCGGAGGCCGAGGCGGAGCGGCCGGCACCGCCGAGCGACGAGCGGCGGAGGCGGCAGCCTCTAGAGCCGAGGGCTCTGACGACGGCATCGGCCAGGGCAGTGGAGGAGGAGGAACGCCTGGAGCGGGAACATTTTCGGAGGATCATCAACGCTTTCCGATATTACGGGTAATTGAGGCCTGCCCCCTGGGCGTGGGGCCCTGCGGGGGTCTCTCCGCTCGCGGAGCGGCCTCCGGAGGGTCCGAAGCAGCCCCGCGGCCCCCGGAGCAGGGCGCTCTTAGTGCGCGTCGTGCGGCCGCCTCCCAGTCTGCGCTCCGTGCGGAGCACTGTGCTGGGAGCAGGGTGCGGAGCCCGAGTCGGGAAAGGGCTGCTGCACCGCTTTTCTTTCGGGATACGCACCAAGTTGCTGTGATGTCTGTCAGCTCGAAAGCATCAAACCTGAAAAGGGTGTCTCGAGGTCTCTTAGGAGATAAAATGCTCTAAAGACTTCAAAAGAATAGTATCTCGTGCTGCCAAAGAAATGCAAAAGGGTGTTTCGATTATGGGTGGAAATTCTTGAAAGGCATTTTAACGTTGCAGAAGAGATAAGACCTATTGCTAGAGATAATGGATGCCGTTTTTAATAACATCTGTTGAGTCAGAAAAGGGTTTGCTGGCTCCATAGGAATGAGCCAGCGGTGGCGGGGACACTTAGTTTGGGAACTGAATCCGCTGAATAGACGAGGAAGCAAGTTACTCGCATTGCAGTGTAGTGGAGACTGTGTGGAAAAGCCCAGTCCTCTTCAGTGTTTTGGTAAACCGTTTCCCGTTTCTAGGTTTAGAAAGCGGGTTTGTACTTCAGCTGACAAAGCCCCATCATGGGACTCATTACTGTCCCATTGCTGGACCCTTTTTTGTCAATGTAACACAGGCATAGTATTTACATGGTAGTGAGGTTCTTGGTAGGAGTGGGTGATAATCATATAATTTCTTCTGTTTGAGGTATTTCTATCTTGGGTTTCATTTGTTTTTCAGGATTAGTGTTTGAGCGAGAGGTTGGTCTGAATGACTTTTCCTTCGATGTCTCTTCCAAAGTGAATTCTCTGATTCAGTTTGTACATACCGAAGACGCAGTTAATTGGAAGTACCTAATACTGATTGCTACTAATGCAATTCCGACCTGTAATTTATTTGTATTAGTGGTATAATTGTACCCTCCGGCCTCAGAAGCTGGGAATATCTTTCTCAGCCTCCTGCTGAACTGTGGCTTTGGGCTCCTTTTGAATGCTTGTTTCTTAAACACATAAGGATGTGACTCAAATTTCCAGTACAGAAATTCAATGCAATTAACTCCGTCTCAAAGAAATTAGTCAAAATTTAGGTGAAATTACATATCTTGGTACTTAATAATTGGGATTTTTGTTTATTCATAGAGATATTTCCAGTTAACTTGGAAACGTGTATTTTCAGATGAGTTCAGGTCTTGTTCTTGTTTTCTAGAGATAAACAGAGATAACTTCGTTATTTGTAGTTTTTCTGATTTCAGTGAATTATTCATTCTGCTAGATGGTTACAGTTTAGCATAGAAGGGGTTTTTTTCCTGATAAAACTTTCAGGAAGATGTTGTTGAGCTAAGCTGATGTGCTTTATGTAGAGCATCAGTTTATTTTTTCTTTTGGTTGTTTTCTGTTTCGTGTCCTTGAATGTAATTTTAAACTAGTGTAGCTATTTGTCCTGAATGAGTGTGCTTGAGATTGCTCAAAAAATCACCAGCAAGGGTATGAGCAAAAGTCAGATTTAATATTAAACTAGAAAGTGCAACACGTTCGTTGGCAAGATTCGCTCTACTTACAAAGGGCAACTAAGGCACGACAATGGGAAAGCAAGCAACAACAAAACCAAACAAAATCCAGGCAATCAAAGCAGAAATTAATTGAAACTACTTAGGTGTGTGTGTGTGTGTCTGTGTGTAAAGACAGTGTAAATAAGGATGAAAAGGAATGTGGCCTAAAGCTTAACAACACTTAAACTTAACAGTACTTTCACTCAACTTGTACCTTAATTTAGATCTTAACCTTAGCAATCTAACAGAGAAATAACGCTCAACAGCACTTAGCCTAAATTATAACTGTAACCTAAGCTAACTTCCGTATTTGCTGTAGCATATGCGCAGAGAGTATGCACGCAGACAGAAACAGTCAGTGCAAGGTTAAGATACCTGTGGAAAAATTTCCGTCAGAGGTCAGTGAAATACTCAGTTTGGATGCTTTTGCGTCTCCCAACAGGCGTGAGGGTGTCAGGACACATCTTGGTTCAGCGATTCTCCAGGTGTAGCAAACCTCAGGGTTTGCTGGCTCTGACAGGCGTCCCACTCAGAGGGAGACTGCTCGTCGCAGGCCCGCTGCAGTCCAGGAGAGTTCAAAGGGCCCCATCTTGGACCGCTGTTTGTAGGGTTGCAAGAGATTGGGCTTTAGTCATAACAGTGTTTCATCCTGGCCACAGTTTGGGTCAGCCCTTTCTTTGAAAGTGTGAGAATAGGAACATTATGCTGTTCAGGCTAGAGAAATACTTTCCAAGGCTGGTCACGAGATAAACAGAAGCTTGTTAGGAGTTCCTGAGAACAGATGGTGTTCTTTGATAAGCTCAGAAAGAGCTGAGCCCAGGTGGTGTTTTCAAGGACGAGGCCTAACAAGCATTTCTCACGTCACACTGCAGCCTGGAAAGGAGTGGGGGGGGACGAGTGGTGGATGCATCACCACACTGTTGAAGTGAACAAGCCCTTCTCAGTAACATGTGAATGAGATAATTACCTGGTCAAATTTCCAGACTGAGGTTGTAACTAAAATGCCAGCAATTGCAGGTGTCTCTCATAATGGCTAGCTTTTCAGATTTGTGCTGCTGTGTGCTGACAGAAGACTTTGGGAGACTGCAGTATGACTTGACCAGCTGAAATAATTTGGTAGTCACAAGGGTCAGTGTCTCTTACTGAATTCTCTTTCTAGAGTCATCATGACTGTGCTTAGCAACTATACTTCTGTCAGTTTAGACAGAAATCAAATCTAGCAAACTCTAGCAAAATCTTGGAAGAGTCACCATTTTTATGAAGCTTCTATCCTGGAGAAGTGGAAAATAGTTTTTGGTTTGCATCAGTTACATGATCATGTTCACAGTACTTACGAGGGATATGCTTTTAAAAGAAGGTAGCTTAGTATCTTATTGTGGCTGCCAGAACTCTGGTATGGTCCAGCTGTGACTTTTACAGTTCTTCCAAAAG
This sequence comes from Eulacestoma nigropectus, assembly GCA_013397775.1. NCBI lineage: Eukaryota > Metazoa > Chordata > Aves > Passeriformes > Eulacestoma > Eulacestoma nigropectus. Next base: position 628,895 of record VZTE01002092.1, read on the forward strand.
CAATGGATTTTGAAGATTCCAATTCCCGCTCCACGTCTTGTTATTTCTGTAATCAAAGCTTGCCACTGCATCCGGCTATTCATTGAATTTAAATTTGATTTGTGAAACAAACTTGGGAGATGGTTGTTTGTTAAATTTTATAGATCTGTGTATTCAGGTAGTGATCACCTGCTCTGGAAATGAGTGGATGATGATGAAACTGTACGGAGGAAAGAAGAGTCTCCTTAAACTGGAATGTGTTAAAAAGAGTGGTATGATAGAACTCGAGCTTAAAAAAATTTTGCCTAAAAATTCTAGAAAACTTATTCTCTGGTAAGAAGCTATAGTCTGGTCACTTTCTGTGTATAACAAAATGAATGATTGTAACTGGAATAGCTTAGAGTGAATTATTTACGTATGTGTATATTGCTTCTAAATATTTAAAACTTTTGCTTTTTAGAACGAATATGCATGAACGAGTGAACAGAACAGAGAGGCAATTTAAGTCTCTCCCAGCTAACCAACAGAGTCTTCTTCCTCAATTTCTTCCTCACCTTGACAAGATTCGGAAGTGCATTGATCATAATCAAGAAATACTGCAAACCATTGTGAATGACTGTGTTCATATGTTTGAAAATAAAGAATATGGAGAAGATGTATGTTAAAATGGACTTTTTTCTTGCTCCAAAATGAAATTCTGTATGCTTTGGGATTTTCTACATTTGTTTTTCACACCGTAGACCTCCAATTTTCTTTTCTTTTGCCTTCCTTACTTTATCATTTCCTGTTTGCTCACACTTTTCTCACTCTTGTCTTTCACATTTTGCCTAGCTGATGCTTAGTGAAGCTGTTTGTTGTTAGTTCTGTTAGTTACACTTATGAAAACTAACTGTGAATCTGGCAAATTATTGTAAAAAGGCTTTTTTCGCTCCAGAGTTCTAGCCTTACCCTGGTTACATTTTAAAATTATTTTTTCTGTTAACTATATCGTATATAAATTACGTTTTTGTCTTACTGTGGGTTCTTATATGTTACAACATTGTAAATTGGTTACAATTCTAGATAGGCCAAATATTTTTAATGTTGTTATTTGTAAACACTTTTTTACTACTGGGCCTACTTTCTATCAAAAAAAATGACACTAAGGCTTAAAGGACTGACGGAGGTGGAAACTGAAGTCCTCCTTGGATACAGGCAAGATACAGTAATGGGCAGCTCTAATGTGAGCTGCTCAGTTTTGTCTTACCAGTATCTAAAGGGATCCTTTTTTCAGGGTAAGCATTTCGGCCTCTGCACTAGCTAAGCCCTGATCTTTTCCTGAATAAGGACTACCAATTGTGCTTTGCTGTGTATTGTTTTTCTGATATAGAAACTGGACTCCTGAGTGCCAAACAGAGACCAGCAAACTCAGTTTGTTTAGGATATTAAGGTGGATTTAAGCCCTGGTCCCAGGAGTGAAAGGGAAGTGCTTTATCAGCTGATACTGCCAGCAGCTCTTGCAGCATGGCTTTTTTTCTCTTCATAATATGCTTTTTTCCCCCCCAAAACTCAAGATACTTGGTATGTTTTCCACTAACTTTTTTTTTTTTTTTCTCTCCACTTTATTCAGGGAAGCGGGAAGATTACACCAGCTTCAACATTTGACATGGATAAATTAAAGTCCACACTGAAACAGTTTGTGAGAGACTGGAGTGAAGAGGGAAAGTCTGAGAGAGATTCCTGCTACCAGCCAATTATTAGTGAAATTGTAAAGAACTTTCCAAAAGAAAGATGGTAATAGTGTCTTAAAACTTATACTTATGTGGACATACATTGTTGCACAAATCTAACAAAGTTTTTGTGGAGTAATGAAAAGTTTGGTTTCAAAAATAGAGGAAGTTTTATCAACTCAGTGGAATTTATTTTTTAATCCAGGAAGTTTTTATTTCTAATACAAGATGTTGGAAAAGAGTATAATCATAAGCTTCACAAAGTAATACCAGGTAAACCAGCAATAATTTTTTTGTTGTTGTTTGCAGATGGGTATAACAATACATGTAAACCTTTCAGGAAATTAACTCAGTTGTGCTCAGCGAGGTAAAGTTTGCAGGTTAGCAGATTCTCAGAGGGTGTCTGCTGCAGATGAAAGGAAGGACTCTGTAACAGGAAGTAAGACTTTGGCCCTTCATGATGGAAGGAAGACTTAACCTCTAGTGCAGTTGTACTTAGTTGCACTAAGAATTTACTCTGAAAATAGTAAATTCTGGCTTTGGTTTCAGACAGCTGTTCTAAGACAATTCTTAAAAAAGCTTAGTTGCACATGCGAGGGTAATTTTATGAGTATTGCCTTGTTAACAGCTCTGAAATAGTCATTGATGCAGGGGTTTTAAGTAATTTAGGTAAAAGCATACTGGTGAAATCTCAGAAGGTTATAGTGCTATAAGAGTTCCATGTTTATTCGTTCTCTCAATTAATCAACCTGGTCATCTTAAAGTGCATTTTAGTTTAAAATTTAGTAGTCTTACAGTGGGAAAATTTGAGAACTTTCTATTCATAACTGTAACAGGCCACTACTTAGGTTTGATATAGCAGAATGTTACTGTGGTGTTTTTTCTCTCTCAGTAATTGTTAATAATGTACTTGTACAAATTTGAAAAGTTTCTTCCACTAGCTGTCTTCTGTGGTGGCAGAACATGGAGTGTACACTGTTTCTATTTTACCTTGAACTGACTTACCTAAAGATATGTACACCTTTAAAAATGTTTTATCTGAAAGTGAACTTTCTGCAATTTTTCTAGTGCTAATAGTGCCTTACATAAGATAAAAAATGAATTAAATACTGCAGGTATACCTCTGATATGTAGATCTATAGGAAAATTCGTGGTTAGTTTTGCAAGTAATAATTTCTAATCTCCAAAGTAACAATTCAACTTTTTTCTTGTATGCTAGCTGTTAATGGATTTTGCTTATGGGAGAGGTAGCTTAGGTCAAATCTTAGGAGATCCATGACTGAGGCTGGAAAATCTTAACTTTTACATTTGTTGTCAATCAACTCTATTTCAAAACTTCCAGTTGATTATAGGAAGCAACATGTGGTAACAGATGGGGTGAATCTGAAGTTGACAGCTTTGTGCTTCTTTGCAGGAAATTCTCATTGTTGTCAAACAAAACTAACATGTCAGAACATGTGTCCCTATTGTGGTAGCTCTGAAGTACCCTTTGAGTTGTATTTTATCTTTGCTGAAATCTCAGTACATCCGTGTATGGATCAAACATCTCTACTACAAGTTTGAGTTTGTCAAACAGCATTTTTAAATATCTAAAATGTGTATTGCTTAAATGCATATTTAAAAGTTTATTATTCATTATCATTGTGGAGCTGTTGTAGCACTTAGGTAAAACCTTTTCTCTGTTCATGTATTGTTAGCTGCTATGTCAGCTCACTCGTTTTTCCTGGTGACTGAAGGCACTCCTGATTAGGTGTGCTTACCTTTTTGAGGTAAGAAAGAGTCTTGTACTATTAAGCTTAACTGGCAGTGCCGCTTCACCCTTGTGCAAGAAGTAACTTCCCTGGCAGGGCTTGCTAGCTGGTCATTCTGGGGCTTTTAGACAAATTTTGTACAAACTCTTCGCTCTCCGGTGTCAGGAGCCAAGGGAATGACATGAAGCTGAGTCAGGGGAGTTTAGGCTGGATGTCAGGAAAAGGTTCTTCACCCTGAAGGTGGTTGAGCACGCTCCTCAGGGAGGTGATAGAAGCACCAAGCCTGTCTTGAGTTCCGGAAGTGTTTGGACAATATTTTTAGGCACATGGTGTGACTCTTGGAGTGTCCTGCATAGGACCAGGAGTTGGGCTGTCTTACCCTGATAGTTCTCTTGTAGCCTGGCATATTCTATGATTCAGTGGTTTTGGAGTGGAGCAGTTGTTCCAGTTTGAAGGGATTGACAGGGCCTCAACTGACCACAGTGGAGTTACTCTGTTGTTTATAGTTGGAGAGGACTGACCGTGGACTCCAGTGTGTGAAAGAGCACAGCCTGTAGGTGAACCTCACAGTGCAGCTTTGCATTGCTTTCGGGTTTCCTTTTGTAGCACAGGAGCACTCAAGTCTCCTGAAAGGATGAAATGAAAGTGCTAGAGAAAAACTGCCCTGGGTAATGAAAGTGACTTTTTCTAAATGTATTTTGTATTGAAAATGATACATATTTTAAAATTCGAAACTGTCACTGCAGGTCACCTTTCACTTTGTAAAAGGAATTGCAGTACTCATCAAATTTGTAGTGCTCAGTGGAATGGTACATTCAGTTTCTAGTTAACATAATTTGTTAACGTTATTGATTCCATGCATTGGAATCATGTGAAAAGGGAGTTTAAATTTTTGAACCTGCCCAGTATGTTTCACTCCACACTCGCACACCTTGTAGTGTTGCACTTTGCAAGATCGGCTCGTATGGGTTCTGTTGGCATGTAAACAGCAGGAAAAGCAGTGAAGTGTTGTATGTGCTTGCTCTTTGGAAGTAGAAGTAGTACAAGCAATGGTTGAAAGCAGCTCTAAATCAGAATAGTTAGTAGGTGCTACTGTTATCATGTGTTTCAGTCTAGTCTTTTGATAAGGCTGTCATTTAAAAATAAATTAAATGGAGAAAGCTGTTCCTGCCTCTTATTCTTTCTGCTTAGCACCGTAGCACAGAATCTGTTAGCAGGATCAACAAAGCAGTTTTAAGTAAATCCCATGAGATCAGGTCTTCGTGAAGAACTGATAGATTTCTTGCATTACTCACGTTGGATTTTGTGTTTCAGCTCACAGGAGGTCTGTAATATTTAAATGTCTTGGATTTCTTGGATTAGAATGAACCTACTGGCTGTAGGAGAAAACAGTAAAACAGATACATTTTTATTTCTTGATGGGATGTTTTTATTGAAGCATTTTTATAGGGAAATAAGTTGAAAATCTAAATAAACATGCTCATAAATTTTTTTCTGATTCCCCTTTTTTTCTGTCATCCTGGTTTCTTTTTACTTCTAATGTTACCCTTCCTGCTGAGGTGAAAGGAAGTAAAGATCATGGGCTTCTTGTCCAAAAGAAATCTATGAAATAATTAACTTTTTTGTTAATTATCATTCCATGGCCAAAACCAGTATACTTAGGTATTTTTTCCAGTTTTTTCACAAACTAGGCCTCTGGAATGAACTATAACTTAAAATTCATCTGTGTCATGCTGTCCAGCAATCAAATGTATTTTCCAAGATGCTGACAGAACAGCCCCAAAAAAAGTCACCAGAACTTAGTTTCCTTTTAATATGAAAAATAGCTTATTAGTCCTGAGCCCCAGCCTGACTATATTTCTTGAGTGTGCTCGGTCACAGTTATAGTGGAGTTGAAATTTCTGCTTTATTTGAATTTTATTTGACTTTGTATGAAATACATCTGTCCTTGCAGGTCTTTGTACTTCACCTAAACTTTCCTTTAAACACTGGATTTAAGAGCGAATATATTGTCAGTGTTACTGCATCACTGAGTGCTTTGCAGGTCTTTAAAGGAAAGTATATAAAATTCAGCTGCCAGTTTAGAGAATTGCTCTTCAAATGATTGTGGTGTTCAGCAGTTGTCTTTAAAAAAAAATCTCTGACAATGTGATTGAAGTAAACTAACAAAAGATAGTATACTAAGAATTAGATCTGTTTACTATCTAAATTTACAAACATAAACACTAGGAAAAGAGTCCCACTGTGTGTTCCTATGCTGATACTTCACTGATCAGAAGCCCATCTCAATGTGAGATGTGTATTTATTACTTAATTTGATAAATTGAACTGCAGTGTTCAGTTTATGAAAATGAGGTTTATGTTTGATCAGACACGCTCATTTTTCTTTTGCTGAGCGTGTTTACCCCTTCAGCACCATTGCTTTTTATTACAAGACAATAGACATGAAATAAGCCTCCATTTTTATCATGTTTAATTTTCCTATTTTAAAAAGGGCACCTTTAAAAAGTTAAAATCTTCATTAATATCAATAGTCTTCTAAAAGCTGAAAATATATCACACTGAAAAATGCAGTGTGGAAAGGGCATGACAGATTTTAATTGTTTCTGATATTTCTCCACTGTCATTTTTAAGAGACTTGTGCAGTTTCAGTAGTTGAACTGAATAGTACCGTGCAGGCCTCTTCTCTGCTTCTTGGCCAGTACCTTTCCCCACACCCGTCAGGTTAGTAGGCAGATGTTACTTCCCTCTTGGCCCACAAGTATTTGGTGGGTACTTGTCGGATACCCGTTTGTATTCCTAACCACTGCTAGATGTGTGTCATAGAGATACTGCTGTTGCTGGCTGGTGCAAGACTCGTTTTCCATTGTGGATAACTTCGGGTTATGATGTTACCACATTTTTGATTTTTTAGTTGACTTTTTAACTGCTGCAATCACATATCCACCAGAGAAAAGCATGTTTCTCTAGCCTCTTAAAGGACTATAGCCATTAAAAAAGCAGTTTCTGTGCAATTAAAGACTTTAAGCTATTATCATGATTCAAAATTCAATGTAGTTCATTAACAGTTTGCCACAAACAATTCTTTTTAAGTCTTGAGAAGTATGTTTGACCATTTTTTTCTAATAATGGGACGCTATCAGCAGTCACTACTTGTTATGCAGTAAGTTTGCCGCATACCTGATTTCTCTGACTGTAGGTTCAAAAAGAGGCTCTTGGGCCATTTTGGAAGGTTAGTGGCACTGGACTGTGGTTTGATTATATTGTTTGTATTATCTGTGCTCTGTTGCTGAAATGAAGTTGGTGGCCAGGAGCATTCTGCAGCAATTGATACAAAGAGTATTGATAGAAATTAAATTGCTAACAAATTTCCAGGCTTTAATCCCATAATAAAGGTGCAAATTAAGATGTAGTTAAGTCTGCACTAGAAAAAGAGAATAGAAAACTATTTTCTGAGAGAGAATTGGGAAAATTAGTTTAGAAATACAGAAACTTCGTATTGTGAATGCAGAGATACAAGACAACTACAGGCGATTTAAAATCAACTCACTTGACTGTTAGAGGTTTTGTCTTGCTCCAGGTTGCATAAAGGTGCAGATTTCAAAATGTGACTATACCTGCATATCTGTTAGTTTTCAGGTTGCTCTAAGAAAAGACTTTTCTTCTAATCAATGTCTTGTAATCTTGAAACTGGCTTATGGCTTTTCAGCCCATTTATTATAGAAGTGTCCACATGAGGGTGCTAAAATCTGTGTAGAGCTAGCCTAAATATTTCACAAATAAAGTGAAATTGTAAGGAAATTGAGAAATAGATCAGGTTAGAAAATACATTTGGAATAACGGTGTACCATTTTGAATAGGAAAAGCTGTAATATAGAAGCTTTTCTAGCTTCTACCAGAAAGCGATTTTCTCCTTCCTTTTTCTGGTTCCCTATTTTCAAAAATATTATATTGACCATGTAGTTTTCTCCTGTATAAATTTTTTTTTTAGTAGGACTTTGTGGCTAGCTTTCTTCCGGTTTCCCCTGTAGAAGAGAGGTAGTGAGAACCATTGCTTCACAGGGGTGCTCTTAAGTAGTAACAAAGTCTTCATTTCCAGCTTCTTGTCAAGTCAGGAAAAGAGCCTGGACGTATAATGGAATGGAAATGAATGGAATGATTTTCCATGTCTAAGACTTCACTAACTAGATGATCAAATCATAACTCGAAAGGCACTGTTAAAATTGCTTTGTTAGATTGTGTGGCCTTTAGAAAAGAATAATACTTCCTTTTTGTTTTGGGTAATAGCATTCAGAAAACTACAGCTTTTAGGATTTAATCATCTTCATGCTTGTGCAGCATCCTAACTCTTTTGAACCGTTTGTGGCATTCTAAATTTTTAAGTAGTCAAAGGCTTTGTGTTTTGCTGTCTTTTATCTGATTGTGGCCTCCTTCATGTAGTTGCATATAAATTGGTGTATGTATGTTTTGTCTTTGAAGGTGCTATGCAAAACAATGTGGGGAGGTGTATGGGTGTTCATACTTTTTTTTTTTTTTTTGGTGTATGAAATCATGAACTCTTGGAGTCTTGTTTATGATTGGAAACTGAAAAGTTACTTCTTTTTAGATTAAGTATCTTTTCAGTTTGGCATGGGAGTGGTTTCTGTTTTATGAGTGAAGGTTTGACGGCATTCTGGTGGAAGTCTGATGGTAGGAATATATCTATATTGCCTTTTCTGCCTCAAAGAGGAGCGAATTTTGAGATTCTTAGTTCTATTTGTTAGTTGCTGCACTTGGGAGGGATTTTTTAACTATTTCAATAAACACACTGCTGGATGTTTTCTGATTGTCTGCAGCTTGATGGTTAGTTATGGGTAAAGGGTTAGAGAGCTGCAGTGTACTTCGATTTAGGAAGTATGTCACTTAGAGTACTTCAGGGAAACCAGTGAGCAGCATATGAAGAACCCACCGTTGCTGAAACATTCACTACTTTAAGGTTTTTACATTCTGAATTGTTCATCAGATTATGGAGGTTTTATGTTTTTGTTTATCATGTCAAAATACTTGTTTAGTTTTTTTTTTCTTGCAGGGTAACAAAAAATATGTCTAGAATGCTTTCTGATTATCAATGGGGCTCAAAGAAAAATACGTGCCATGTGACAACATTCTTCAATTCACTTGAGAAATTTTTGGCTTGATAACTGTAGAAGTTTTAAGGAAAACAGACTGTATAGTAATTATGCTCTGTATTCTGAATGAGGGTTGAATATGTTCTTTTGAGTAATTTCTGTGAATGATTTTAACTGTACAGTTATCCAATCTGATCAGAACAGGCTCAGTTGCCATTTAAAAGTGAAGTCATACAGGAAGCATAATACAATATCTAAGTATATGATGGGGAAAATGTTTGGCTGGACCTCTAAGTTGTGTTAAGGGGTATCAGATAAAGACTTAACTATTATTTTTGTTCTGTTGCAGGGATTTCTCCAAAGTTAATATCCTGGTACCTGGTGCTGGGCTAGGTAGATTGGCGTGGGAAATAGCTATGCTCGGTTATGCTTGCCAAGGAAATGAATGGAGCCTCTTTATGCTCTTTTCTTCTAACTTTGTACTCAACAGGTATATAGCTTATGTTTTACTTGCTGAATAAAACCTAGAGAGGCAAAATTATAAACGAGAGAAGTCTGAATATGTAGATCTCACAAGAATAGATTTATAAGTTGGAATACAAGACACACATGCTCACTGTTTCGAATGCTTTAAGGAAAAAAGTCAGGGATAAATGGGGGAGGAAGTATTATATCTGAGTCATTAAAATTACAGAAGCATGGCTTTCAAGTTGTGAGATTTAAAATCTCTAAATTGTACAACAGATTTTCTGCATAATTTTAATTAGGATTTATGATTCATTTCACATCTGTTTCTGTAAAATGGACACCTATCTTATTATTACTGAATATGGGCTAATAAATAATGTCCATGGCATTTAGTAGTGGTGATTATTAACAGCAGATACTTGTTAAAAAAAAAAGTACTACATTCCATACTAAAATTTTAGGCACTGTTTTGACAAGAAAAACAATCATTGAAGCATGCTGAGCAAGTGGCTAAAATAAGAGTTAATAGTTTCACAATTGTGCTCAGATAATAGGTTTAAATGTAGTGAATTTCATGTTACCGGTTTTACTTAAAATGACATTTCTGTATTTGGTATTCTGCCACTTGCATTGGAAATTACAGGTTTCAAAATGACATTGTTGGAGAGGAAAAAAGGCAGCACATGCAACTGTGCTTTTAAGAAAGGGAGTGGGAAGGCTATGGGTGGGCAAGTATTGAAAGAGGCCTGGGGAGAGTTATTTTGTGGGGGGAGAGTTAGTGCCGAGTTCACAGAGGCAGAATTTGTCAGTTCATTCATCAGTCTGAAATGATACGCCTTTGCTGAAAATACCTAAACTATTGGCTTTTTTTTTGTATTACTATGACGTTTTGGACACCTGTGTCTAGATTGATTTTCCACAGCACACTGTGGTGATCTTACATCTCTTACAGCTTTCTGCTCAAAAACAAAAAGGGGGAAGCACTGAATGATGCCTGCTGCATATCTGCGTATAGCAGTAGTGTGATGACAGTAGATGTTTACTGGAGGTTCATTTGTTCTTTTTTCCCGCATTATTCTCAAGTGACTCATTTGGTGGTGAAATTTTATATTAGAATTGATCTGACTGATGCCTTGCAGCTACTAAAAGGAAGCCACATCCCTCCCATGCTTTGGAACTTCAAAGCAGCATAGAAGCATTCATTTCCCATCTTTGGGAGCACTGGTCAGCTTGTAACAGAGGTTGGTTAACTTCACCCCTACCCTCTGATGACATGCTACCTTAAATAAAGAGTCTTTGGCCTATATGTGAAATTATCCTAAAGATTCATGCTTTGCTAACTAGCAATTTTAGCATCTGATGCTCATGCAGTGTTTCCTGTTTATGTAGGCTGTTTAGCAAAGAGGTGTATATGCATTTAACTTGCTAACAGTATGAGATTTTGAGTATTGCACACCTGCTGTAATCTTAATCTTTGCTGGACAAGTTATCAATTATATTCACTTCTTAGCATGTAAGGGAATACTGCTAGCAGGACACTGAGCAGCAGTCAATTTAGTTGAAGTCCAGGCATTCCTTTCTGCCAGATGTAATTGTGGGCTTGATGTGTCTGTTATGAAGGTTTTAGGGACTTGAAGATTCTTGCAGTTTAGTCTTAAGTGGCTGTTCACAGCCTTCTGAAATGCACATTTGCTTTTCTGAAACTGGAAGAAACAGCAATGATCAATATAATCTGAAGATAATATCTAAAGAAGAGTGGTTAGAAAAAGGAATTTAGCAAATTAGTTTTTAACTATAGTCTCAATTTAATTTATACTTGGTTTTAGTTGACAAAAGCATTTTGCTCACATGTGCTTGCAGTTTTACAGCTTTACCTTCTTTCTCTGATGGTGGTTTATATTTAGGAAGACAAAGTACTGTTTTGAATGTCAAGCATTGCTACAGTGGGCTCCTAGATGTGGTACACTGGCTTAATATTTCTGTATGCAAAGTGGTATTTGCTGATTTTCACACATTTAAAAAAAAACTTTTACATCTCTGAAATTGTGAACTTTTGTTAGAGTGGATAAAGTTGCATGGTATGGTATGTAGAGTGTGTGTCACGGTGTAACTGTGGTCACTGTAAACATCTGAAATTATTTAGAGTTCGTTATTCTGTTGAGGAAAATCTAATTTGAGAATAAAGTGACCCTGGACTAGTTAAGCTGCAGTGGCTCCAAGGCTGCTTCAGTCCTAGTATGGGAAATTCTTCTTTCCCTTGTATGCATAAGGTTCTAACATGGTGTATTTTTCTTCTTTACTTTCTGGAAAGAATATAATTTTAGATAAATCTTGACAATTGGAGAACTACTAGTTGTGTTTGTTGCATGCCCATGAATACCTTAGGATGAAAACAGTTAAGCTTTATTTTTATCTGTAAACCAGTGGTCAGAAGTGAGATTTGACCTACCCTTTTTTTCCAAAACTGTCTTTTCAGCTGAATGTTAAACAGTGAATATCCTGCCCCTATGGAAAACAATGAAGTGTGGCACGCTTAAATATGTTAGATTTTATAACAGAACGTATATTACACATCTTTTGTTGTAAGAGTGGAATTGCCCAGGACTGGAGTACTTGGTTCTGAAGTAAAAATTGTTGAAACTGGAAATAGAGGTTTTCAAGCTTGTATATGAAAAGGACTTGCTGTTTTCTATTAAATTGGAACTGTTTCAAAGTCTATGTGAACATGAACTCCTTTCTAATCTTTTTTTTTTAATTGCTGTTGTAGTGGTTAGGGGGCTCTTTTGTTGTTTGATTTTGGGTTTGCCTTTTTTTTAACCAACTGCATATGTCTGATAGATACTTATTTATATATATGAAGGAAGTCGTTGTATGCTGTATAGTGCTGCTCAAGTGAGTGAAATAGAGATATGACATGGAGAAGCTAAAAAATATTATTTCAAAGACTTTATCACAAATATATTCTAACCACCAGCCAAAAGATTGCACTTTATGTAGCCTAATAGATTGCTTGAAATCCTTGGTGGTATGTATTTTGTGGGACACATATGTCCTCTGTTGTCTTTGGAAGAAAATGTTTTTTTCATTTTTTGGTTACAAACTAATTTTACAGGATAGTGGGAAAAACTTCCTATTAAATGCTGTGTTTATCACTTTTTAAAACAAGAGTTGATTTAGTTAGTCATGTCAACCCAGAAATTCTGTTTTACAAAGACATCTTTACTTAGCATGATTGCAAAGATCCAGATGTTACAAACTTAAAATGACTATTATTGTGCTTTGCAACGTGGAAACGACTGTGCTTTGCAAAATGGTGCTTATTTATTTTTTGAATTTTTAAAGCATCTTTTCAGTTAGCATCTGAAAAATGCTTTTGTTTTGCTGTGCTTTAAAACGTCCTATGGTTGTGGTTCAGAAAAGTCTAGGATGAAAATGGATGTTTCCTAAAAAAGTCATGGAACTAATGCTACTAGTTTTTTCTTTTTTTTTTTTTTTTTTAACTGGGAAGAGAGATAATCCAGAAAATCTTAGCTTTATTGAATATAGTGAATCATAAATTTCATTAATCTTAAAAAATAAATGTATGTTTTCTTCTCGGCAGAGAAATAAGTTGGAGAAAATTATAAGAAGTCATAAAAGAAAATTCTAGAACTAAAAAAGGCAGTTATTTTGTGGTTATGCTTTTGTGTCAGATTAGAATTAGTTTTTTGATTAGTTCATTATGATGGGTGGTCTGAAGTGTTGTGAACTAGATTAAGTCTTCTAGCAAATGTGGAGCTGTTACAAGAACTTTAAGTCTTACATTTTTAGATTACAGATAAGCAATTAGTTGAAACAAATTTTGGTGATTTTCATATTTTGCAGATGCTCTGAAATTAACTCATGTAAGCTTTATCCCTGGATTCATCAATTTAGCAATAACAGAAGATCTGCTGATCAGATACGACCAATTTATTTCCCAGATGTTGATCCTCACAGTCTTCCTTCTGGTTCAAACTTCTCTATGACAGCAGGGGATTTTCAGGAAATTTATTCAGAGTGCAGTGAGTAAATGCAAACTTCTAGGCTATCCATGTAACTTTACTTACTCTCAGAGTATTTGAGACAGAATATAAAGAGAATGGAAGTGCATCTACAAGTATTAAGTGTAGCAGTGTTGGACACCAACACGCAGATTCAGACAGCAGGTCAGGAGCACTCGGCAGGGCGAAGGACCCTGCCCTCCTTTATTCTCACCTTTTTATACCTCTCTTAAAACAGTCAGACATGGGTAGATGAGGTTGACACCTCTGCAATTTTACAGGATAGGAACATAGTCTATCATCTTTCTCCGCCTTGGAGAAAGGAATGAACAACAATCCAAAAGTTCTAAAAACATCCTAGGCCGTTTAGAAAAACAAGAGCTATGTTTATAGAAAATGCATGAGAACTTCTACTACAAAAGTAAAAACACACAACAGTAGAAAAACCAGGGCGACAATTAAGAACTAACTGTATCAAGATTTTCTTACTCAGAATGTTTCTCCAGCTGTATGATAAAGTGCAGATCAATTTTTTACTCCAAATCAGCATTTCTTCCTAGTTATAGAAAATGTGGACACCTCGTTGTCTAACAGATCTTGCAGGAGCCTTCCCTACAGCTGCTTAGTTTTCTGAAGATTCTATCTTTAACATTAGAACATCCAAGACTGGCATAAATCAAGACTTCTAATTTATTTATTTACAGAACTTAAGACTTTTGCTATTTCAAGAATACATGTTTAGAGAAAAACAGTGAGACTGATGCTTTAAAAGGTAGACTTTGGAAGTTCCTGCTTGTTGAATTAACTAGTAAAAAGACAGCTGGGCAGATATTCAAATACTGAGTAAAATGTTTTAAAGCTAAATGACTTACGAAAGTACACTTTAGGGTACAGACTTGTATTGTTCTAGATACTATCTAGGGAGGCCTAAAATCATTGGAGATTTTTGCAGTTGTATTTTTAACAGTTGTCGTAATGAAATTCATAGGACAGGTGAGTAATAGCGCACTTGAGCCTTCATTTATATACAATGTGTTAAAACATTTACATTTTACAGTATATAATATTTATAATTTTATATAATGTATGAACAGTTTTATTAAGTGAATATGTAATAAGTATATGTAATATTTTAGAGTGTGTGTGTGTGCTTATACGCACATAAATACAGGTCAAATGAACCCAAAGTTAACAGTTTTTAATATAAACCAAAATACTTTATTTACTTGGAAACAAAATTAGAAGCCTTCAGCTGTTGTTAATTGAAGGTAGTGCTGAGGGTGTCAGCAAATACCACGGTTAAATGATGCATTTTTACAGGGTTAAAAGCATTGAAACTAATCTCTGTATACATTGCTCTTTTAATGCAGATACGTGGGACTGTGTAGCAACTTGCTTTTTCATAGATACAGCACATAATGTTATTGATTATATTGATACTATATGGAAAATACTAAAGCCTGGAGGAATATGGATAAATGTAGGCAAGTATGACCAACTGCTGTTTCTGACTTATTTTTGATAGTATACCTGAAAAGTGTGTGTGAATAATTGTCTGTGCAGAAAACTGTACAGCTAGAAAAATAAGAGGGCTTGGAAGTTACCTCAGAAGTGTTCACCATATGTTCAGATGTCTGCTAGTTACAATCAAGTCAACACCATGTGATTTTTAAGTAGGCAAGTAAATTTTGCCAGTGGCAGATTTTGCATTCAGGCATCAAGTACTTTTTTTTTGACAGACATAGTGTTTTGTGTTGTTTTTTTTAGCTATTTGTCTAAGAAAAGAAACTTGTAAATACATCCTTTTTTTTTTTTTTTCCAATGTCTAATTTGTACTCTGCTTCAAAGCAGAAGTTTTGGCAATGAGATTTGATTGGATGTTGGATTACACTATGTGGTGACAGAAAGATAAGCCCGGAAGGCCGGAGAGACAGCCTCTTTCCTGGGCCCGGAGGTGACCCTGGGACTGTACCCAGGTCACCAGGGATGGGCGGAGAGAGGTTTGTGGCTTGTGGACAAAGCTGGACCTGTGAGAAGGGAAGGTTGTAGTTTGTGACCTTATAGGGTATTGTTTACCTGTTACCATAATAGGCAATGCCTGTGCACTGCTCCAGGTGATGGGGAGACACTGTGGTGAGCATCTTTCCTGTTTACATGATGTTATATCCTGTTCTGTGGGGGTATTTAGGGAACTGGGACTGCGCAATAAACGGGATTTTGTCTTTGACTTTGCACCTGAAGGAGTGTGGAGTCATTGCCCGTGCGTGGTTTCTGCAGTTGGAGTCTTCCATGGTGAAGGAGTGTTAGACAAGACACAGGCATTAAACATTTTGCATAGTAAAAACTGGTCAGTCACTGGTCAGTTGGTCACTCTCCCAGTCCTACCCAGTCAGTGCTAGCAGAACTCCTGAGCAGACTTTTGTATTCTGAGCTATAGAGACAGCAGTGATGCTGGACTGAAGAAATTTTAAGATCTAGAAAACAAAATCTGGTAGGAAAACGTTACAAATTGTTGAATAAGAGGTAAAGTAACCAGTTTTCATTTTGCATTGATTCTGAAATTCATGATAAAAATCAAATGCAAGTAACAGAAATACGTTCTTTTGTCAGTATGTATAGAATCATAGAATGGTTTGGCTTGGAAGGGATCTTAAAGATGATCTAGTTCCAACCCTCCCGCTCTGGGCGGGGAACCTTCCATATTTTTGAATATGTGAATCTGGATAGAAGCATTCATTGCACTATCAGTATGTGCTTTTGATTTTTAATGTATTTCGTCTTTCTGATAGCCATTTCTGTTGTCTTTATACTCTAGGTCCTCTTCTTTACCATTTTGAGAACTTGGGAAACGAACTTTCCATAGAATTAAGCTATGAGGATATAAAAAATGTTATCCTGCAATACGGATTCCATATAGAGGTAAGAAGATGCTGCAGTTTGCAATAAGCAGTATTGTTAGGAATCAGACAAACTACTTTGAATATAATAAACCACCATATCATTCAATATAATGGCATATATTAATAACTTCTAGGGGTATTATGTATCTTACAAATTATATGCTTTTCTGATTTTTTAAGAAGTGCATAGATGGGCCTCATAGTTCTAATAACTATGTAGCATTTTCTTATATAGTTCCTGTACAGAAGCTGTCTTGAAAACTGCTGCTTTGCTTTCAGGTGGAGAAAGAATCTGTACTGTCAACTTACACTGTGAATGAACTCTCCATGATGAAATACTACTATGAATGCGTGTTGTTTGTGGTGAGAAAACCAGAACAGTAGTGGTCTGAATAGGTTAATGAGAAAATAATGTTGGCTTGAAAGCTAGAAATGAGAATAAAATGATCTGGCGATGTATGGACACAACCTCAAATCAGTGGTGCCTTCTTGTTCCTAAGAGGATATAGATAGTGTCTATTTTCTTAATATCTCTATTGCTATTCAGACATATACTATGCCATGCATATTCATAATATACTTGTGAAAGATGAAATGTTCACATGCACCGTCTTTGTGCTTTGGAATGCATTAAATGTAAGAACAAAAGTGTTTTCTTGAGAACAAAATTTAATGTTTGCCATAACTAGGCTAATTCTCCGCTAATGCTGCCTCATTTCTCATAGATTTATAGTGCTTTTTTTTTTTCTACTTTCTGATATTAGGAATGCATGGAGGTGCTTACTGTACTAGCTGTGTCACTCTTAGAAAAGTATTTGTAAATGTATACTTAAATTATGAAGTCTGAAATGGTTGGGAAGTGGTAAAATTATTCTTGACAGATAAAATAGCCATCAGAACTGTTAGAGCATTTTCTGTGGAACTGAAGTGAAATAGGTTGTTATACAAATTCTGATCTTTGACTGTACCACTGTTAAAAGTTTAATCAAAAACAGTACCTGTAGGCAATTTGAAATACTACGTGAAAGCAGAATACTGAGTGAAGAAAAAGCAGAATGTCACAGAGAAAAGCAGTATGTTAACCTCAGTTCACGAAAACACCAGTCTTGATTAATTTTAGTGTTGGAACTGAAATGTGTTACATGCTTTGCCATCTTGAAATACACTGATTTTGAGTCATCATCTTACTGCTTGAGTCAGAAGTTCTAAAGCTGATAAACATAGCTGAGTTATCCATGCCATGTGTAGGTAGTACAACATAAAAATACCTGTCGGAGCAGTGAAGTTACATGTAAATATGTGCTATATAATCACCTCCACCTGAGCTGGGATATGGAGGCCAAATGGTAGACAATTTCCTTGTAAATTCAGATACTTTACCCCTGTGACTTCTTGGTTCCTCCTGCTAATTAGGTTTTTTTCCTAACAGATGTGACTTAGGTGAATATTTAATCTACAAGTCATGATACTATACAAGAGGCTGAATCTCATGTCACTTTGAAGTTAGGTACCTGAGAAAAACCTTGATTGACAGTCACTAGTCTGAGAGGAGATGGCATGTTAGGCGTTTTGTTTTTGTCATATATTGATTACCTTAAGTGCCATTTTAATGCATTTTCAAAAATATGTTTAAAATATAAAACCGTTATGATGAGGGCTGAATCTTCTTTTCATATTTGGCTATAAGGACACTCGTCAATAGCTTGTTTGTTTCCGATTATTTTTTGTCCCATCTTTCATGGGGACCTCCTAATAGATCTGTTACTGCCTTTTGGATTTTTCCAGTCAGAGCCAGAAATTTGTGCCTTTATTCCCAAACTGAAAATCTGCAAGGAGGGAAAACAAGCTTTCTGGTTTTTTTTAATATTTTCAACACTGCGTAAGAGAGCACGTGCCTGCATATGTTTTGGTATTGTGCCCCTTTCTGCTCAGAATCGTGACTGAGGACACAGGCTTCTGGTCTACAGAAGTTTTTAAGTACACCTTGGCTTAAACTATTCTTCTTTGAACTCTCTTATTTCTAAAAGTGCATGAACTGTCAGAGTTCTACCCTGTTCCAAGAGAGATGTGTTTGAAGATGAAACACTGCTATTCAAAAACTAAATTAAAAATAAAAATCCTTGCATGGTAAAAGTAAAAAACCTCATGCTTTACTTTCTGTATTGTACCATTTACTTTAATTTTTGAGGGAATTCCTGATTCTTTGCTTTCAATCTGCTTTTCTTCCCTTAGATAGAATATGATTAGGAGTTTACTTGATTTTCAAGCTTCTTGAAATAAGACAGAGGTTAGGTGAATGTCAGTTTAGGTGATGCCGAGTAGTGAGTGTATCTATTTGTAATATTACCCAGTTGCTGCTTCATACACAGTCTGTAACTTGAAATGCGGTGTTCTGTTTTTCAAAAATGAGCAATGAAACTCTATTTATGATTGAGAGTCAATATCCTGTGTTCTGGTGGTTTTTTTCCTTGCCCACTCCATGTTGTCACAGGTGCCATTTTTGTATATTCTCTCAAGATGTTTTCATATACAGTGTAATACAGTGATGTGCATTTATTTCTGATCTAGAAAATGCTGGGTTTTTTCGAGAGCATTCTACTTCTAAATTGCAACAGTCACATTAAGAGTGGGAAGCAAAATAATCTTGTGAACAAGCTGTTAGTTGTGTTCTACCTGCTGTCCTATTTATGGGTTCTTAGAATTCGCCACTTGTACTGTAATGCACAGGAATAATTGTGTATTATAGAATTTGATCATTGTTTTATTTATATACGCGGGGGAAATGCTCAAGGTGTTCGTCAGCTGAGACTGTTTCTTTTAGGTTGCTATTAAACTATACATGGTAACAGGTGTAAAATAAAATGCTGCATAATCTTCAGCGTAAAATTTCTTTATATGGAGTTTGAAAAATGTAAAACGTCCTGATTTTTTTTTATGTGTTATATTTTGAAATTGGTTGCAAATGTGGTAAGAAGGGGAAGTCTCACGTGTGTATGTTCACTTCCCACAGTTTTCAGTGTGTAATGGACTGAATTTTTTGGATATTAAAGCTTGCTCTATGGCTTGATGTCTCGAGTGTTTGGCTCTGTCCTTCATTGCCGGGTGAGGCTGTGCCCGCCGGGCCCCTCCCGCCCCCTCCCTTCATTGCCGGGTGAGGCTGTCCCCGCCGGGCCCCTCCCCTTCCCTTCATTGCCGG
>VZTE01002092.1:648933-703263 GCA_013397775.1 Eulacestoma nigropectus
GGCGGCGGCGCGGCGGGACCGCGGCGCCCCAGGACGCGCCGGCGGCGGAGGGACGCGCGGGCGGCCGGGCCAAAGAGCGGGCCGCCGCTGCCGCCGAGGTAACTGAGCGGGACGGGCCCGGGTCGCTCGTCGGCGGGGAGGGAGGTGACGGGGCGGTGCCGGTGGCGGCTGGAGCGTGTCTGCAGGACGCGGGTGTCCGCCGGGGGTGCTGGCGGGCTCTCGCCGGGCACGGCGCAGCGCTCTGCCTCCCAGCCCCATCTGCGCCTCCTGGCCGCGGGCCTCTTTTCTTTTTATCTTCCTCGAAGCAAGAGGAAGATATCATCCAGCTTTGCCGGTCCCTCCCCCGCTCCGGGCCGTGAAATGGATGGGAAGCAACCTGTTCACCTTACCTGAGGTTACGCTCGGCTCCATCCCCATCCAGCAGTGCAGAGGTTATTCTGGAGGCCTCTGTTGGGTGAGGGTTAGGCTCACTACAGCGTCAGCTTCCTAAACTTCGTGGTTTGGCATTTAATTGCAATGCCAGAGCTGTCTTTTAACCAAAACATTTAGCGGAGGTCGTGGTCAGAGGAACGGCGTCAGTGTCGTAATAGTCACGGTATATTGAAACGACTTTTCTTGTTAACTTTGAATAATACACGTTTTTCTTTCTGGCCTTGACTGCGTTTTACACCATAGTTCAGAAAACAAAATTTGGTACTAAGAAAATTTTAATTAAAGAAACAGACAAAAAACCACACAACTAAAAAAAGTCTTGATCAAATTTCACACCTACTCAGAGGTTTGGTGCATGTTAAACTCACTTTTCCTCCCACCTGTATCTTTTAAGTAAGTCCACAGTATTAGATTCAGTGATACGGAAGTGGCAGAAAGTCTGATGAGGTTAGATGGGCTTTGAACTGCAGTTGTAGACTCCGATTTTGAGAATTTGAGGCCTTTTGTAGTGTAACACCTATTTATGATCTGTAGAGGAAACAGTGGCTTTTCTTTTTCAAGCTCTGCCTTTTTGTGTTTTCTTGGTTGATTGGTTTATTAGCGGGTTTTATTGGTGATGGATGATAAAATTAAGGCAAAAAGAAATTCAGGAAAAATTCTATGTCCTGTGACCCTTATACAGCCATTTTAAGCACAGGCATCTCTTTCATTTTTGAAGAGAGAACGTGTGTTCATAAGCATAATAATTAAACAAATTGAACAAACAACAAACCTCTACAGAACAGTTTGACTCCCATCACAAATATAATGCTGAGCTTTTTACTTACTCTTGGCTTTATTTGGCATAATTTTGAATTGCCACAGACTGAAGATTAGTTCACTATATAAAATGTTTTTCTAGGAGTGTATTTTTAACAGGTTGTTTCCCTAAGTACAGTATTGTATAAAGAATGTATTAGTTTTAAAATAAAGCTTGGTTAACACCTCAGGCTAGAGATAATTCTTCCAGTTTTTGCGTGTCCTACCTATATATTTTAAATCTTTTATAATGATATTTCTGATGATGAGTTTTACACCTTTCTGAAAATACAATCCCTGGGTTGATATTATTCTTTGCTGTTTGTGGCTTGTGTATTTCAATACATAGATAAGTGTGATCAGGATACTATTAATTTCACAGTGTTTTTGTTAAAGTTTAAAGCATTATATTACGGTTGGCCAAAGAAGAAAGATTATTTTAATTTTATTTCCAAGTATGCTTTTGCAACTAGAGTTGGAAAACTGGCTCCTTAAAAATTAAGCAACTTAGTCTGTAGAAACTGAGCTTTTGTATCTCTGAGCTTGCTATGTGTTGCCTGCCTTGACAGAATTTCTACTCAAAACCTATATGGAAACATACTTATGTGAAGGTAAATATTTGGTAGTTTATTTTGCCTTTTAGGTACAAATGTTTAACGTTTGTGCCTGTCTTTTGTACTTGATGCTTTTTTTCATTTTCACACTGAAATATTGCTGATCTGTAAACTTGAAAGCTCTAGAGATTAATTATGCTTGTAGTCTTAGTCCAGAATTGAGTATGTGTTTATGAACTCTTAGACTCTAATGGTTTTGAAACGAGGGTGCTGTCATTTATTTTATGCATACAAAGCATCTAGTACAAAGTTCTGATTTTAAGTACTTAGCTCTCAGTGTGAGCAAAAACTTACCTAAATGTCGGGGGAGTTCAAATTATGCACGGAAGAATTTGTAAAAGTAATTGACAGTTTCTGAAACTGCAGTGCCTGAGATTTTTTTCAAAGAATTTGTTAGCCACCTGCCCTGCACAGTTCTGTGTGAGTGATGCTGCCTAGGCTGAAGTACAGACTGGAAAATCATTCCTCCCACACTTGTCAGTAGTTGTTAACGCAGTGCAGTACAAAATTTCCCGTTTACAAGAATGGGCAACTACTTTTGGTTTGGCTTTCTTCCAGTCTCAGTATAATCAATCCTTTTGTTCCTGTGTCACGGTGTTGTTTAATTGGTTTTAGTCTCAGTTAATGGGAACTTTTGTTCTTCAGTATTTTCTGAAGAGAGTCTTTTCCAATGAGGAAATTCACATCAGTAGTATTCTACAGGCAAGGAGCCATCTTACTGCTATGAAATGTCTACACCTTTCATCCTCTCTTAATTATTATTTGATTATTTAAATAAAATATTAAATTACATAATAATTATATAATGTGATTATATGATATTTAATATTAAATTATTATTAAAATATTATTAATTATTTAAATCATGCAGGGCTTTTGCAGTAGAAAGAGGTTGCTTAGTACAACAGATTGCAGTTCAGGAGAGGTCTGTGTGGTAACAAATAGAAAAATGTATTCTTAAATGGGAAATGTGATTTTATGTACTTCTTTCTTTTGGGAATTGGGGGAAACATAATTTTTCAGTATTTGAGAAGGTGTAGGGATGATACTCCCTACTATTTTTTTTTTTACTCTGTTGCAAAACCAACAGAAAAGTCATTAATTTTTTCAAGAGCCACACTGTAGAGGCCCAGAGAAGTTGATTTTAGTCACAGTGTGGATTGTGGTGGTGCCTTCACCCTCCACACGCTGCACTTTGGTATCTGAGAAATACCAAAACAATTATACCAGTTTATTTGTTAAAAATACTTGTGTTCAGCATCTGTTACAGCTGAGACAGTAAAGTAAAATATTTAAAAATTTGAATTGTATATCAGGAAAAATGCAAACCCAGTATAATATGGAAATGCATTATTTTAGGTTTGTGGCAGCATTCACTGATTTTATATACCAGAAGAAAATAAGTGCTCACCACCCAAGGAATGACTTAGGTCATTCCTCGTCCAAGGTGTGTCATGTCCACAGAAACATGCACAGACTGGCCACTGTTCATAACTGTGACATGGTTATAAACAGGCAGTGTGTTTTCTCATAGATATTTAAGAAAAAAAAATGGTGATGCCCTGTTAATTAGTAGATGAGTACATGTTTCTCCAAGGTTTTTTGAAATACTATCTAGTTAGATAGGTTGGAGCATTGTGCTCATAATGTCAAGGTTGGGGATTTGATCCTCATATGGGCGATTCACTTAAGAGCTGGGCTTACTGATCCTTGTGGGTCCCTTCCAACTCAGAATATTCTGTGATTCTCAAGCTTTCCTCTCTTGAATACAAAATTTGGATACAGAAGAGAAGAAACAGAATGTGGTTTAAACACTATAAAATGGTTTATTTATCCTGCAAGTATCATCCATCTGAGTTGTTACTAAGTAGCTAAATATATTCTTCTGAATACCAGTTTCTAATCGTGCATGTAATTTATATATTGTTATGAGAAGAAAAAGAAGTGAGCAGTTTTTGTATGCAAAGTCCAATAATTGCACAAGTTTTACACTATTTTTCTGCACAAAAGTTGTAAATTGAAGAAATTGATGGAATTAAGGAAGTTGTTATATAATTCTTTGCAATAATATTAAAAAAGGCAAAAGTAAATCATGATCTAGTTAAAAATAATAAAATTAATTGTTAATATGTAACAGCTGAGTAACTCTTCCTTGTTTCAGTTTGTCATATAAAAAGTTTATTTTTTTCTGCTGCTGGGATACACATTAGTGTTTTGTTAACTTTTTGTTTATTTGTCTCTTTTCAAAGCAAGAAGAAGAATTCTGTCAGTATAACTCATTCCTGTACTGGAGAGCACCGCTGCCTGCTATTGATTTGTCTGATATTCAGAACCTAGATGAAGAGACTCCATCGGATGCTAAAACTGCTGCAAGAACTGACACCACAGAGACCGAGATGGAAACCTGATCAGTTGTTTTATAGCTGTGCATCTGTTCCCAGGAAACTTGTTTCCATTGAGATTCAAGTTTTGTTCCTTGGGTGAATGATAAGCATGCGTATGCTGTCTTGGAGAAACTGTTGTGGCAGTCTTTAAAAGCAAATCTGAGTTGCCTAAGTGGATGAGATAAACAGTGTTGGGTACATAACAGTCAGCTGCCTGAAGGTGTGCAGTAAGGAGGAGGCTGCAGTGTCTAACAAGAATACTTGAAAACATGGAGGCAGATTAAAAGAAAAACACTGAAAATTAGAACTTGGGGATGCATTTAACAGCTGGATATGTTACATGTCAAAAGGAAATGGAAAATCATTCTGTCTGTCCTGAACAAGAAAACATGTGGTACCTGAAAGTGAAATATTTAACATGTGAATTTATTGTAAAGCACACAAACTGTAGTGATTTCTAATGTGGTTTTTTTCTGTATGATAGCTAAACCAAAAAATAAGAGTCTATCAAAATCAGTCAAAACATTCCCTTTTCTATGCAGACCAAAAACCAAGTGTGGCAGAGAAGGGGAAGGAAAAGGGGTTACTTTCTGCTGAAAGCTGCCGCTATTCTGAAAGATTTCACATTCTCATTGTGAAGAAGTTTTTTCACCTTCTCTTTTTCACATTACGCACAGCTGTGGGCGCCCAGCTTTTATGTTTTTTGGTTCATTCTAAAGTTACTGCTGTTCTTAGTCTTTGTGACATTAGCTGTGAACCAGTTGGTAGCATCTGAATGACAGGTTTGGGCACATGTATCCAGAAAAGTTAGTGCAATATAAAATGACCACACACACTCTTTCAAACTTTACTGAATGAGGTGTAGTTTTTGCAGAGACTGTGAATCTTGCAGAAAGGTTTTGCAGAAGTTCATTCAGATAGTGGTTTTTTTGCTGTGAAATATGAACTCAGTGTTTGTGATTTGCAATTTATTTACAAATTGAAGTACAATTAGAAAGACGTCTTTAATAATAGACTGAAGTTGTATGGGAAGACTGTTACATTTTGCAAATACAATTTGTCTTTAAGGATAGAAAATGTATTTTTTTCTGTAAGCATTATGGAAAAAGGCAACTTTTGAATTTTATTTTTTTCTAATAATGTGTTTGCTAAAGGACAATAAAGTTTCACCTGTGTGTATCTGAAAACTTTGGTACTATTGCTATGTGAAGTTCTTGACTTTATTTCATAAGATTGTTGCTTCTATAACTTTGTTGATTTATTAGGTCATTTTGCTAAAAGTAGTCAGCTTTCTTGGTAAACATTTGGAAACTTTTTCCAGTATTTGTGCTGCATAGGTATCTGTATTTGTTGCTTATTTATTTAGCTTGTTAAGATCTCTGAATACCTACTGAAAAAAGGAGGTGGCTTAGTGACTGAAGCAGTTTATGGTGCCTCTTTGGATATCCTCCTACCTTCTATCAGATTAGCTAGATACATATTTGGACAGTACGTATTTTTCTCAGACAGTTTTAACTTTTTTTTTAAGTCCAAATATGCCAACTTGTCTTAGGAGGTACTTTGAAATTTTTTAAAAAACTAACTTCCTCTTCTGTCAAGAAGGCTATAAAACTGATATTTCATGTTTACTATAGCCAAAATAAATTAGTGAAAAAAATAGATGTATTAATTTGTTGAGGTGTTTGGATTGGTTATATGATCTCTAGGGGGTTTTGATCCTAGATAAGACATGTATTCCTGAATTTGTGAATTTTATAATATTTCACACCATCCAGTGTTCTCAGGATCCAGTATTTTGCATTATTAGCTAGCATCTTTGCAACACACTTAGCTCACTTAAAATCTGCTTGGTGCTTCACACACAATAGATAATGTCCTAGCAATAGACTGCATTTTATTATTAAAATCTGTCATTCATGGGACAGAAGATGTTTTATTATTGTCTTTGAAATACATGTTTGATCTATCCCATAACAAATGAGTCCTTTACAACGAATTAAGTTTGCAGTGTGTTGTAAGCTGTATGTTTACTTCATTTGCAATTGTGCTTCAGGCAAGCACTTTCCTCTTAGTTTGTTCCATTTGTGGACTCTGTTATGGGATGGAATGTTACGGCTACTTTTAGAGCATTTCCTGAGCTGATTTATTTTTTCCATTCATCTCTTTGCAAATAGAGGTAAATTTAAAAGCCTTGGAAAACTACTTGAAATTACTGTTGAGAGTCTGGGTGATACAAAAGGCTGGGCCAGTAAGAGGGAGTAATGATAGGTTACATAAACTTTGCATTAGAGCTGACAAAAGGTATGATAAGAAACTGCATTTGTCAGTGTCAGGTGTCTCCAGGTGCCATGTGACACTGAACTACCAAATTGCTGGTCTTGACTTCTGACTCCGTTTTTCTAGAGACCTTTCATTCAAAAGCTGTATATAAAGTATATGTAAGCTTAAGATGTTTTATTTTGCATATGCATTCATATCCAGTTAGAAGAAAATGTTCTTTTAAGATAAGGAAATGTCATCACACGTCCTGAGACAATTTGGTAGCTATATACTGACTGACAGTTTTAATTTGATATGGGTTTAAATTTCAGGGGAAAAAATGATTTATGTTTTCTCTAGTTAACTGGGAGTTTGGTATTCTCTAAAATATTTCTCTCTAAAAGGAAAATGAAGTGTCACAAGCTTAAGAACTTGTAAGGGGTAACCACATGTAGACTCCACCCAGGATGATCAGGTGCTGCATCAGCAAGTAGCACAGAGCAGGTTTAAACAGCAGAGTAGTATGACCAACATTTAGTAAATTTTTTACATTATTCTAAACTAAAGGCATGTTTTACATTGTCTGATTTGTGTTTATTGAAGGCCTACATTATGTCTAAGGTTCCCAAGATAGATAAGCCTCTGGGAGAAGATTAAAGCTTAGTCCAGATCAGGAAAGTGAAGAACAACTATGAAAAACAGGCTGCACAAGTGAACATGTGTTGGGTAAGTAGACTGTGGTAGAAAGAAAGGGAAAAAAAAAGTGGGGGATAGAAGGCAGTGATCATGAGGTGACTCATCCTGTGAGTGCAGGTATAGTTGGCCAGCAGATCAATGACAAGAAGTAATATTTCCAGCATTAGCTCCATCTTCAGCACAGCAACATTACAGTAATTTGAGTATGGATAACAAGAGTAAATGTATTAGGTTTCTCACTGTTTTGGCAGTTACTGGTTGATTTTTTTCCTGTTTGGCAAGAATTTAGTGGATGTTTAAAAAGCACACTTGTATATAGGTACTTGGAAAATCGACAGGGTCCTTCATGAAGAAGATAAAAGAGTGCAGATGTATATGTTACCAGGTGAAACCAAAGATAATTACTATCCAACATTTGCCATGTTCTAACCAGAACAGTAGATTCATTTGGGGAAATTAATGTATTCTTTTGTGAAAGCATCTGACAACAACTGTGGTAAGAAGGGTTAGAGTGCCGAGACTCACTGTTTTCTACAGCAAAACTTATGCTCAAAGAAGCATTTCATAATAACTAGTATGCCTGGGCTGGCTTGATTACTTCCATGCCTACAGTTAAAACTTTGACACTCTAGGTGGCAATACACACAGTAAGTTACTGGAAATCTGGAAAATGTTTTGGGTGTACGTTTTTTTTTTTTGCTACTGAAAATTCAAGCAGTGACATCAGGAATGCTAATCATTTCCTTACTGAGATACATAAATAAGGGCAGATCAAGTCACAAGTTCCTGATCATAAGGTGGCACAAGGTTTTCAGCATAACTAGAGTAAAAACGTTATGTCAAGGAGTTTCGAGTACTCTCTAAATTGTCTCCAAATCTCCTTATCCCCCAAAGAAAAAACAAACCAAAAAGCAAGCAACCAAACCCAATTATCAATTTAATACATGGGATTTTGTTGTCACTGTTTCATATTCCTGTTCCCTTTAGTTAGAACTGGGGAACAAGCTTTACTGGATTGTGTGTTGGATGGAAACCTCAGTCAGTGGCTAAAGGCTACTTAAAGTGTATAATGATAATATGAGGAAGAAAAAGGTAAGTGCTAATTCTTAAGAAACTAACTCATGAAGAAGTACTTACATGTTTGTATATAAGTAACTGAGGTGTATGAAGAAAATTAGAGAAGGGAGATATTTATTGTTCTATTTCCTTATTAAAATTCTTTCTTCATGCCTTTTGTAGTAGAGAATTTAATGTTGATGTATAGTATATTTTAACAGTATATTTTAATTTCTATTGCATTTGCAAGTAATAGTTGTAATCAGTAGTAGTCTATTGTTTTCATGTTCTTGGTGAAGTGTTCTTGTATTCATGACTTCTTCGTCTCTTCTAAGGGCTTAAAATACTGTTCTTTCTTCTCTTAAAGTCATATAGATAGTAACTTTTTCCCATACTGAAGGAAAAAATAGTTTTCATATTGTGATATGTTACCATTATCAGGAGAAAAAAATGTGAAAGTAGGATGGAAGCAAAGTAAATTTTTGTTTGTAATTTTATTTTCAAAAATATTATGGTGGATGATTGTTTTCCTGCTTTTGTTTTGTCTTATTTTACAATAGTAAGCTTTTGGCAGAAGGGATGTGGACTGGCTAAGCATTACATTTTTTTCCACTTTTCTTATATGAATGCTTGCAGTTCATATTTGGATTGGAGTATGACGAATTAAGTGATTTACCAAGTACGAAACGGAGAAAATTAAACAAAAATAGCATTGTACTGTGTGCAGTCATTCATTGTTCTCTTGCACAGGTGAATTTTGTAACATCCTTCATGTGAGTATTACACAAATGTTGTTCTATCTAAATTGAAACACAATAATTCTATGTGAAGTGTCAAATACCTCTCTCTGAAGCCTGGTACTACATGCTGGATATCTTCTTTTGATGCTTCAACCTGTAGAGTATTAAAATTGCTTTCAGTTTCTTCTAATTCTTGGAATTTAAAAAAAGGCAAACACCTTATTTTGTTTCTGATTACATAATTATTATGTAAGAACTGCTTTGGCATAAACTAAGCTACCAAAATCCTTTGGTTTCATGATCGTCAGTTGGAAACTACAATTTTTTTTTAAATCAAATAATCACAAAAGGTCGCATCTTTGTATGCCATGATAGTTCTTCTTCTTTTACGAAATTGGAGAAACCTGTGATTGAAAAGAGGAAAATCTACTTCAGAGAAACCTCTCTATTTCCAAATGTGTAATGTGCAAATACAGAGACACCAAAGACAGCTTTTAATTGTTGAAATTTAACTAATAAGAATAATTCTAAAGTATGATTCTGAAATACAGTATGAAAATAAAAATCTGTCACACTATTTTGATATGATTTTCCCAGAGATGGAACTAAACGCATTTCCTCTCTAAGGCTAGTCAGTTTCTTCCCCAGAAAAGAAAAATACCTAAGATTTTTTCATATCAGGAAGGAATTCAAGAGAATACTACTTAAAATATCGCCTGTGCCGATTTCTGTGATAATAAAAACTATTAATTTAAAAACACACTATAACAATTAGCAAACACATTGGTATAAAAATTATGTGAGGACTAAGACACTGGGTTATGAGAGAAGAATGTTGTTTTAGAAATGGATGATTACTGCAGGGAAAGAACAAACTTCTTAATATCTTGAATAGAAGTAAGCTTAAATTTACTTTGCTTTCCTTTTAGAAATCTAGGTACCTAAAGGTGAAATTAGAGCAGCAGCAACAAACAGCCAAGTTAATCAGTTTGACTGTTCATGTTATGGTATATTTCTGTTATTTAGTATGGGATAGCTACTCAAAATATGGCCTGAAAGCAATAATAACCATAACAGTGCCCTGCTTAGCTGACACCAGCATCTCAGTGTTACATGGGACTTCTGCCTGCTGCTTTCAGCTGGGGGTACTCAAAGCCGTGCCCTGCAGGCCGGGTACAGCTTATAGGGTTGATCCGTACGGTCCCCTGCCTCTTCTGCCACGGCTTGGCCATCAAGCTGTACCTGATGGGGAACCCTTGTCCGGCCCACAATTGCTAGGATAGCCTGTGAAAGCCAGCTGTCTAGTTAGTTTGTTCCTTGCCTGCAGAGCAGTCAGCAATTATTAAAGGCACTTGTCACATGAACATGGATGTGCCTTCAGCCTGTGGAAGACTGGCACAGATAATAGACAGTACTATTCACCATCCAACTGCCCATCCTGCACTGTGTAATTTGGCATTGCTCTAAGTCTTGTGTTCCAGTCTGAGAATGGGTGTGCTCAGTGTACTTCACAGACATCTAGTAAGTTCAGGTTTTCCTCTTGCCTCCAGCCATAGGTCACTAAAGGACAAACTTCCTTCTTCCTTAGTGGAGGATGGTGCTCTCTGTACATTCACTGTTGTTTAACCCTTGATTTTTAGGTAAGTGATTTTTAGGTAATGGAATTTTTTTCATATTATTTTATTTTATTTTTGGTAAATAGTTGATTTTAGGTGAATAATTTTCAGTTAGTTCAAATTAAAGAGATCAGTCATGTGGATAAGGCTCTTTTTTCAGTCTTAAGCAGAAAGGTTTTTGTTTGTCTCCTCTAAACCTCAAAGCATTTGCTTTGGCAGATCTTTGAATATGAATACTAACACAAACATCCATCATCCCATTTCTAACTTCTGTATAGTCCCTGTGAGAAAGATATCATAAAAACATAGAATGTTAAGGATTTGGAAGGGACTTAAAATCATTTTGAAGGGACTTCAAATCTAGTCCCAGTCCGTGCTGCTATGGGAAGGGACACCTCCTACTAGATCAGGTTGCTCAAGGCCTTATTCGACCTGGCCTAGAACACTGCCAGGGTTTGGGCATCTCCAGCTTCCCTGCAGGTCCCTTTCAGATACTGGAAGGTTGCTATGAGGTCTCTTCTCCAAGCTGCATAGTCCCAGTTTTCTCAGCCCGTCTTCGTAGTGGACATGTTCCAGTCCTCTCACCAACCTGCTGGCCCTCCTCTGGACTTGCTCCAACAGTTCCACGTCCTTCTTATGCTGGGGACACCAGAACTGTGCACAGGGTAGGTGACTCCAGGTGGGGTCTCACAAGAGCAGAGTAGAGGGGCAGAATCACCTCCTTGAATCTGCTGGCCATCTGCTGCTTTGGGTGCAGCCTGGAAGTTATTTGGCTTTCTGGGCTATGAGTGCACACTGCTGGCTCATGTTGAGTTTTTCATCAGCCATCATCCCCAAGTCCTTGTCCACAGGGCTGCTCTCAAACGCTTCTCTGCCCAGCCTGTGGGTGTGTCTGGGATTGCCCTGAGCCAGTTGTAGGACCTTGCACTTAGGTTTGTTGAACTTTACGAGGTTTGCATTGGCTCGCCTCTCAAGCCTGTCAAGGTCCCTCTGGATGGCTTCCTGTCCCTCCAGCATGTTTGACTGCACCGCTCAGCTTGGTGTCATTGGCAAATGTGCTGAGGGTGCTCTTGATCCCACTGTCCATGTCACCGGTAAAGATGTTGAACAGTATCAGCCCCTGTACCAACCCCAGCTTGTGTCTAGTATGAAAAAACAGGTGGGAAAGCAAAATACAAATTTTGAAAATTGTTTTAAAATGAAGATTTGAGAGCTCTGGGGTAACATCTGGAGAAAATGTCACTGAAGAATCCATGCGCCTGTCATTTGACACAGTCCAGGAAGCTAAGTCAGACAGAATTCTCATCTTCTAGGAGTACTCTGAAAGGTGATACATTTGAAAAATCTGTTGACCTCTCTGAGGGATACAAGGAATGAGAGAGTAAACTAAAGAGAGGCAATGTTCTCTGAGACTGTTCTACAAAACCTTCAAGATTGCTTATTCTTAGAAGTAGAAATTGTGTTACTGGTCGATAAAGGCTCCTCAGAAACTTGGAAAATTTTGAAGGTGTTACTGTTTAGCTACACATAGCATCTGAGGAGTCATTGAATGTTGAGATAAAAACCACTGAAGTAATTATTCTTTGATCCTGCATCTTCCTTGTGTTTGTCTTAACTACACAGGAGGTTGTAAAGGAGGTTTTAGTGGGGCAGATGTTGGGGTTTTGTCCCAAGTAACAAGACAGGACAAGAGGAAATAGCCTCAAGTTGTGCCAGGGAGGCTTAGATTGCATATTAGGGTGAGTTTCTTCACTGGAAGGGTTGCCAACAATTAGGACAGGCTGCTCAGAAAGGCGGTAGAGTCACCATCCCTGGAGGTTTTTAAAAGATGTGTGGATGTGGCACTGAATGGCATTGTTTAGTGGTGGACTTGGCAGTGCTAGGTTAATGGCTGGTTGATCTTAGAGGTCTTTTCCAATTGAAATGATTCTATGAGTCTATGATTGTTGCCCTGCAAAAGCACATTGCGCGTCTCTATAACTTTAAAGCATTTATTCACATGAGATGGAGGTTGCCATACCTTAGAGCTGCCAAACACACTCCTACACCAAGTCCTTTTAGAATGCCTCCACTAATTTTCCTACCAATTTTCTGTTAAGAAAATTGAGTGACAGAGACTAGAGACACCATGGGAAATGTTTCTCCATTCTGGACTATGATGTCCTGCTGTAGGAAGCAGTTTGCTGGTTTCCATGGGACCATCACTACAAGCACAGAAACTATCTGTGGTTGTAACAAGATTAAACTGTACCATCACATTTTGTTCTTTGGGTCTATACCAAGGGTATTTCAGAATGCATTCCAGGAGAATTATGGTTGATTATTTGTGATTGTGACCAAGTTGAGAAAACGTACCCCACTACATTCCTGGCAACTTGGAAATTTTAAACTTGTAAACACAAATTTTGTCATAGAGTAAGTTCTGCACACTGTCCTATTCACTTCAGATAGTTCTTCATACATTCTAAATACAACATCAGAACGGTTTTGAGGGATTTTGAGCCATAGTCAGATATCAATAACTACTTGTTACAACCACTGGGTGACGTCCATAAAAAAGAAGACAGGCCATCCTGTCTGTGTGTAATCCAATGTTCAAAATTCTCCTCCTTCTTGCTTCCTGTTGAAGCACATTTATCATGTGAACAAGTAGATGATTGACATTTACATGCCTGTCTGGGTTCTGTCATCTTTTAATCAAAAAATAATTCTATTCATGGTGAGGGAAGTAATGTTCTCCTTTGTTGGTGGATCAGTTTCTAATATCAGTGTGCAGTGGGCAGCAGAAGGGAAGATTTACTATGATCAGATCTGGAACAATCATTGTATATATGCATACTATGAAATAAGCAATAAAGCATAACCTAAACTCACTACAGGAGGTTGCCTTTACACACTGCATGTTGAAGGGGAAGACCAAAGCAGAAAATTCTGTTCTGTTGTAGTTCAGAATCTGCATGGTAAAACAATATTTGTATTTTGTGCTATAATGAACAACGTTCTGCCACGATGCCTTTCCATAACATGCTAAAGCAGAGGCTGAAACAGTCATCATCTGATGAGTGCGTTCAATATATCTGCTGCTAGCCTTTGTTATTGGATTGACTTACGTGACTTCTTTAGTGTTGTTAGATAAAGACAAACAAGCCTGAAGGCAGACTGATTTGTTGATGATGTTATGGAATGGTGAGAAATCTAGAAGCAGTCTACCAGTTTTATTCCTTGCTCCTCTCTTTGCTGCATCAGCTGTTCTTGAAGGTCTGCTAGGGCACTAAGGCAAAGGTGAAGGTGTGTATATAGTCTTATGAAACTCGGTACCTTCAGTGTGCTTGGACATGATGAAACAATGAAACTGGGAGTTCCCTCTAAAACAGATTAGTGTATGAGATGTAAATTAGTTCGGGCTTTTTCATTCCAAAGTCTGTATAAACATCTAGTAGATTCTGCATGATTAAACACGATGGATGGAAAAAACCCTGAAAACATTTCCAGGTACTTGCTGGATATGAGGTATGATATAACAGATCTTAGAGAACAGTGGGTATCTGGATGTTTATGCCTTTGCAGGCCACCCATGGAAACAACAGAAACAAAGCCATTCCTCTTTTGGTGTTTCTATTAAGCATATTATCCTCCTTTGAGATTGCTTTTTGGTACAGGATTTTTGGAATTTGAAAACAATGCAAGGTGATTCATGAATTAATGCAGTCATACTTTGACATGTATACATTTCACTTACTTAGGACATGAAAAGCAGGAGCTGTGATGCACTGTTCCTAATGAGCATCCAGGAACTGAGCTGTCTGCACTGCTGTTGAGGTGACAGCTTAGACACTGGAAATATAGGACTAACAAAAAAGAAGCTTAAAGAATGGACAAGCAAGATAGCACTGATCTTAAGGTAAGTCTGTAGAAGTAAGATTGATAAGGAGGAAACATCTCAGCAGTTCTGATTTCTAGAGAAAACAGCATAGAGAGTACATGAGAGTTATGTGGACTTTGAACTGCTAAGGTGGCTGTTACAGAACATACCACAAGTGTTTTCATATCAGTGAAGTGCTGAGGAATTGGGTGTGGGGATTTGCAGCATAAGTTGGTTTATATGGCTTTTCACAGCAGATTTTTAGGTCTTTGTGCTAGATAAGAAATGGCAAGACCTGATTTCAGGGAAGGCTGAGAATTTCTTATGTCTGAAAGACTCTTCACAACTTAGAAAGAAATAGAAACTTGGAATTAAGAAAATGCTTGCAATCAGTGGAATATGTACATATAGGTGTGACTCAGTAAGTCCAGTGCACCTGCATGTGCTGGGATACTTGTGTTTCAAATTTATTATGGAGTTCAGATTCATATGAAGAGGGGGCACAGTAACAGTGACTGATACATCCTATTAAAAGAAGATTTTTTTTTTTTCATTTATGAACATTGATGATACTAGCAAATTGAGCCAAAAGCGTCTATGCTGACTCAGGATTACTTGATTGAGAAAATTTCATTGACAATAATTAAATACCTTTTAAAAAGGTGTAGCTAGGTGAAGAATCACTGAGCTACCTTCAACACCTGCTAAAATTTCTAGAAGTCCATTCTGTTATTAGAAGCTGTAATGCTTTCTTAAGGGCTACCATGTGGGAAGTTCAATATAAAAACCTAAAGACAAAATAGAAGCAATATAAGAAGCAGAAAATCATGTGTGGCAGGGGGCTGGAAACAGTTTTATTATTGTCTCTGTCTTTGAAATAATAGTTTATGTGAAACCACTGCTAGGTTTGATGGCCAGTATTTCAAAAGGTCCTGAGGCATGCCCAAGGACCAAGCAGGCTGCTCTGTTTTTTGGGGGGCTGCTGGGACCGTGTGTGTGAACCATCTTCTCCCTGGTGCTCACAGAGGCTCCGCTCAGACTCCTGCACTGGAACAGTGTGGTCCAGGCAAGCTTCTCCTCTAGGGACGAGGAGGAGGGGGGAGAACTGAGCACAACAAAGAAAGATAAGACTTGGCTGAGCAGGAAAATTAGAAATTGAGAGACCAGAAAATGGGAGAAACATCTAGACAGAGCAAGTGGATAGGAAATATAGATAACACCCAGAGGCAGGTGGACATTGGAGCTCACAGCCAATGCAGTGGCCAGAAAATAACAAAATAAAAGAAACAGTAGGCAAGAAGTGGATGAGCGAGCAGAGCTGAGAAACTGAAGAACTGGAGACTGGGATTAATTACAGGAAAAGGGTAGATTTGAGATAAGAGGAAATGGAGATTGACTGAAAAGTAAGGTTTGAGAAGCAAGTTGAAGAAAATAAAAAAGACTGGAAACAAAATGAAATTCAGGATAAAGAAGAATGGTGTATGCCTGTTTTATTAATTTACACTAGGTACAACCAAGTGTTACTGTTTCAGGGACTTGGTTTGATTCGATGGCTGTGGTCCTTGGGGCATTCAAGGGCCCCAGTCCTGCGGGAGACAATGGTAACTGCTGAGGGGTACAGAGATTCCTTCTTTGTCAGTGAGGAAGAAGTGATACAGAAGGTATGTGAAGATGACCAAGAAGATCAAGAACCTAAATGTTCAAAAATTTGGGTTTGTATCCAAATTTCATCACTTTATGAAGGTTTTAATTAATACACGGGTCACAGGTTGTTTTCTTATTCATTGGTTGTGTTCATCGTCATGAGCTATAGTACTGCTACTGTTCCTTTTTTACCTTTTTCCTTCAATGATATCTTGATTACCTATGATTCGAGTCTTCATATTTCACAATTCAAGGGAATTGCTGATTTCCTCTTGGACCTTCTTGTTACTTTTATCGAGAGTGCTGTCACTTACACCATGAATTTACTTTTACAGCCCCCTGAAAAATGACTGAGGCGTTAGGAGGGGGTGCTCAGATGCAGGCGAACCAGAGTCAAAAAGCGTATGCTGAGCTCGGGATACCTGTGATCCGGTCTCCCGATGTGAGGAAGAGTTTGGCAGGGTGGAAGAAAAGCGCAGCTGGGCCCGGGCGGGGAAGCGTGTGAGCGGAGGGGCGCTCGGCCCGGCCGTCGGGGCCCCCCGGGGCGGACGGCAGCCGAGGCAGAGCCGGTGCTCTCCCGCCCGGCGTAGGAGAGCGTGGCCCTGGCGGCAGCGAGCGGCTCCCAGGGCCGGGGGCAGGTGGCAGCTGGCTCGGCGAGCAGCCCGGGGTAAAGGACGGCGCCCCGCCCGCCCCGCGCGGCGGCCGCGGGACAAGGATCGCGGGGCACGGCGCGGGGCATGGCGGCGTGGCGGGACCTGCTGCTGTCGCCGCTGGGCTCCGCGTGCCGCGGCNGCGGACCCGCAGGTGAGGGCGGCGCGGCCGGGGGGACCCCGCTGTCCCCTGCGCGGGCGGTGCCGGGTCCCTCCGGGTCCCTCCGTGTCCCGCCGGGCAGAGGGGGCTGTGGTTGGTCCTCCCCGTCCTCAGCCGGCCCCGTCCCTGCAGCTCCGGAGTGGGAGCATCCGCGCCGGGCGGCGGCGGGCGGCCGGCTCGGACAGAGCGCTCGGCTCGGACAGAGCGCTCGGCTGTGTCCAGCGGCGCTCATTGCCCTCGCTGCGCCGTGAGGGGCGTCCCAGCCAACCCGCAAATGGCATCAGGCTCCGTCTGAAAGTCCAGGAGACTTGGGGAGAGCAGTTCAGTGTTAGCTGACGGGAAAGAGAAACCCCAGGGCTGTTAGGGGCTGTTTTACCGGGGATTTGATGTTCTGGGGCCGGTGCTGTTTAGCCTCCTGTATTTCTGCAGACGGGGCTTGAGTGATTTTGTACAAACACATAGATCTGCTTGTATTCTAGTAGCCATGAAAGGCTTTTAGCAAGAAAGATTGCCCACAATACGGGCAGGACGTAGCACGGCAGTTTTGCAGTAGTCCTATTTCAAACAGCCATAAGCTTAGGTGTAACGTGTCAGAGAAGTGCCTCCGGCTTTAGTAAATTGTCATTTCTTTTTACTATGATGCTGACTGAATGGTGGTTAGTTGGTTGGTTGGTTAGTTAGTTGGTTGGTTTGTTTGTTTGGGTTTTGGAGGGTTTTTTCCTGGTTGCTGGGGGTTTTTTGGATTTTTTGGTTTTGGGTTTGTTTGTTTTGGTTTTTTTTTTTTTAATTTAAAGATGGAATGTTTGTGATTCAGATGTTCGGGGTTTAAGAAGAGAACTGTCCTACTACACATAACATTACGAGACTGGATGATATTTCACACACATCATACTGTAGCAACGTATCTGCTGTAGCAAGATATCTTCTATAGTGAAGTATCTTCTGTATCTATTTCTGATATACTTGCTGATAAAAGAAAACGTGTTTACAGTGGAATATTCTTTATATGTCTCTTTATGAGCATCATTTTCAAAATACACAATATCTGCTTGTAAATGAACTAAAAAATGAGCTAGTGTTTTAAGTTGTGAACACCTGAAGTTAAACCACAAAATTCTGTTACCGGAACACTGGAGTGGCCCGTTTTTAGAGATTCATGTATTTTGGACCTGCCAGGGGAATTTTAGTGTTACCTATAAGAATCAGCGGATACTGATATGAGCCTAAAATGAGTTTAAGGAAACATCATCATGGTTTTCTTTTCATCCTCTCTCTCTCTTTTTTTCCTTTCTTTCTTTTTTCTTTTTCTGAATTAAAAGCATTCTCTGAAGTTGTGAAATCAATTTACAGATTTTGTTAAGTTTATCTTATACCATAACGACCTTATTTAAAGTAGTATCAGGCTTATATAATAGTATTAAAAACCACAATAAGAAGCAACTAGGCTGTTAAGTTTAAACCTGTTTCCTTAATTGTTTTGCGGTTTGACAAGGAACAAATGAAGCTTTCTTGACTGTTACAAGGTCAAGGCACAGAGGCTGCCCAGTAGTGAATGTGCTGAAGTATGTTTTTCCTAAAAGTAACCAGAATCAGGAAGAAAACATAAGAATAATCCATAACTATACCAGAAAAAACATTTCTCTTTGTGCTTCACCATCACATTTTTTTAGTATTGTAGGAACAGGGAGCAGATAATTGTTACTTGTTACTTTTTTCCCCCTCTGCCCCTTTGTGACCCCCTAGTGAAAGGCAAAACACCAGGTAGTAGCTTTAAAAGAGCAGAAGGTAGGTGAGTTTAAAATGTCTACAGCTCATAAAGGAAAATGTAGTTTCAATAAACATGTCTGTCCATGCATACACACGATTATGCAGTGCAGACAGTACTCTGCTCTGGGCTGGGGGTAAATGATTTATGTGCCTGGGTTTCAGTTTTCAAAATTGTTGTTAGCACCTAAGAGCCAACAGAGTAGGTTCCTCTGGGGCCAGTGAAACTTTGTGTGCCTGTAGATTGGCTTTGTGGAGAACCTCATGGGCCTGAGAACTGCAGAATGTCACTCCTCCATCCTCCTCAAGAGTTCTTGTTTGCCTCTGCATAACCACTCTGGGAGGTGCTCCAAATAGTAGAAAACAGGTTTTCGTGGTCAGGAAGCCAGAATTGTCCTGGGTTCATGGTGTTCACTTTAAAGGGGGATTGCAGTACAGGATAGCACATCATGGGGAAGCTGCAGCAGTAAGAAGGGAAGGTCAGTCCCTTCATGTTGCTGTCAGCACTATGCTGAATGTGACTGGTATTACAAACAGGATGGCACAGAACCACGCTGGACTGCTGTATCCCATCTACAATGTCTGTCAGTGTGGCTATAATCTGGTCTGTGGAAGCTGAATGAAACTATTCTAGAAGGAAAAACTATGTGAACTATTGCATTACTCTTCCTACCTATTTTCTTACGTATATAACTCCTTCATCCCTCCTTTTTGTGGTTTAGATTATCTTACATTTATTTTTCTCTTAGAAGCACTATGTTAAGTGAAAAGGTGGATCCCTGCACCTGAGTCCTCCAGCAAGCTGATCTATAGGTTTTTCCATGCCCTCCAGGGAGGTGGTAGGTTCAAGCAGGGTAATCCAATATTTTGAGGATTGCACTAATGAGTTTGAGACTCCTCGGGGGTACACAGCACAAAAAGAAGCTGAGGTGGCCACAGTTTAGCAAGTTTTGATCTTCCCTCTGTGTTCCTTTCAGACTGGCTCTATCAAATGCTGTGTGAACCTTGCCTGATGCTTGTAATATATAAACTTTGTGTAATATGCATTCTAGGTGAACCCTTGTGATCCACTCTGTATGACTTGAATTACCAGTTCTTTTTGCTTTACATTCTCATCTCTAACACTTTCCCTCAGTTTTTGAGGTGCTTTTGCCTCCCAGCTGAAAGAAGAGAAGCCCCTTTGAGGGGCCATAGCTGTTCTAAGTCTCAAAAAAGGCAGGATGTATTAAGCACTCATCTTCATCCTTTCCTTAGGATTGCCATTCCTTTGCATCTCTGCTGTAGTGCAGTTGCTGGTACATGTTGTTCTGTGTTGAACTCAGAACCCTCTGTCCATCATATAGGAACAGAATGAGGCATCTAAAAACAGTTTCTGAAGTTTCTTCTTGTTTTTACCAGGACAGAAGCTGGGTGCTGTCATGATGTACTTTGATACAGAGAAAAGGTTTTTTAAAACCCATTGGTGATGTGACATATTGTTGTCTCAGTTTCCAAATCACAGGTCCTTTGGTTGCTAGTAGAATTGGCGCTTCTGGTTTTTCATAATTATTAAGTCTCAGAGACGAGAGTGGAGGTCAACCCTCTTCAGTATCATCAGTAATGGAAAGGTCTGCAGAGGAACGGTGTTGGGGCAGATGCTTGCCTCCCAGCCTTCAGTGATTTCAGGTATAGTGGTCTGGAACTTGGTAAACACTATGGCTGCACCTTGGGGTCAGCCCTATGAAGTGAGAAAATTAACGTTTTCACTATAGAAGTGTTTTCCTAGCAACTGTGTAGTGCTAGAGATTGCACATTGGTGACTGGGACTTAGTCATGTCTCTGATGGTTGGCAGCCTGTTGTGACTGTAGTGTCAGTTTAGGCTGCATTGTTGAGGTCAGGCTGTGGATATAAATTTTTTACCAGCCTGGCTGGGGTGAGATGATCCCAGGTTTGATCAGTCCTAGTCCTATCAGTCCTATAAAAGAGTACATTTACCTAATGTTGGTGCAATTTAACCCCCAAAGAGGGACAGCAGAGCTTCTGCTAGTACATCCCAAGTGCTTATGAAATACATCCATCTCTCTGCCTGCTGGCCCACCAGTGTTTCAGAAAGGCTGGGTGGCAGTGCTGTGCAACCTCAGCCCTCACAGTGAGCTCATCCTGTCCATTCTCCTTGCCCCTGCTCTGGCCCTTCTCTCATCACTTGTGCCAGCACAGCTCATGAGACCATCCAAACACACGTGCAGGCATCTTGGTGAGCAGAGAGCTCTGCCAGAAGGCTGGGTGGCATTTGGAGCTGCCCCTCGAGGGACAGGAGTTGTCATCATGGTGGAGCAGACAGGATAGTATGCCTTGGAACATCGGCTGGCCTGCTGGGAGCCCGGAGCCACAGCCCAGCTCTGTGCCAGGAGGGCAGTGCTGATGCCTGCCAAACCATCCTGTGCAGCCTGGCATAAACTGCTCCCTGCAGCTGCTCCCTGCTGCCTGGCCCCAGGGAAACCCAAGCCTTTGGGAGTCCCTTTGGCCACTGTTGCAATTCCCAGTGAATAAACCTGGGGATAAACCTGGTGTGGCGGAATATGTCCTGGACATGAGGCTGAAGGTGCAGAAAGACCTGGTGGAGAGCTCAAGGGCGTGTCCAGGTGGTCTTTGGGACAAAGGGGCATGAGGACATCCCTGCAGTTCCCAGAGGCTGCTCGCAAGCCATGGCTGGCTCTTCCTCCACCTAGTTTGTGGGTCTGTAATGTTTGATGGGTTAATGATGTGACATTTAACAGTGAGCCAGCATGGAAAGGGAAAGCTTTTTTATTTGGAAGGTGGTGCGAGGGCAGAGCTGAGGAGAGAGGTAAGACATGTCCAGGTGGGGAATGCAGAAGTGGGACTGACCATACCTTCAGCCTCTTTAGAAATCACCCAAGATGTGCTTCCTCTTTCTTTGGAAAGTGGAATTTCAGTTCTGTGACTGTCTGCCTGTCTTGTATTGTGCGCAAGGGCTGCTGTATGCAGCTGTCAAGCCCAAGAAGATTTTGTTACTATGTGAGACAAGCAATAGAGCAAAAAGAAGAATTCTGGCAGAAATGACAGTGAACAGTCTTATGGCTCCAGAAATGCACTGTGTGGATTG
Organism: Eulacestoma nigropectus; assembly: GCA_013397775.1. Taxonomy (NCBI): domain Eukaryota; kingdom Metazoa; phylum Chordata; class Aves; order Passeriformes; genus Eulacestoma; species Eulacestoma nigropectus. The sequence goes on from VZTE01002092.1 coordinate 670,713, forward strand.
CTCACATCACGGAATCACAGAAGCACAGAATAATTTGGGTTAGAAGCAACCTTAAAGATCATCTAGTTCCAACCTACCTACCACCTTCCTCTAGTGCAGGTTGTTAACAAAGTGTGACTTCCTGGGGCCCTTCATGCTTCCTCCAGCTGAATTTTGCAACCTGCATTTGCTTTTCATGTCAGATACTTTAGATATATCTGACCTTTAGAGAGTCACCTCTCTAGCGAACATTAAACCCTGTGTTGGGAAAACATAAAACAAGCAAAAGAAAGCTCTGATATTTACCATCAGGTAAATTTTTTCTCTTCCTCCTCCTGGTTTAAACTAGGAAGAATTTTGTGCTCTGTGATTTTGAATCCTTTGATGAAGGAACACATTTGTCACAGCAATGGGTGGTTTACCTCTGTGATTACTCGGTGCTAGGTAGGTGAGACCCAATTTCAAGAAGAGCAAGTTGATTACCTCTTTGCTAAGATCAAGTGCTTAACAAGTAAGAAGAATTGCCTTCCGAAGACTGGCTTTCAAAGTGGAAATCTGAATGAGATTTGAAGCATTGTATTGACCCTCTGAATAATATATCTGAAACATCGTTTTCTCATGGCTGCCTGGATTTTCACTTTAAAACTACTTACAACAAGATCATTTAATATGGAATATGTAACTTGCTTTGAATATTTATGATTTTCTGATTATACTGTATTAGTTAATAAAAGAACATCAAATGCCTTTCTTTGGGACTGACTTCCAAAATATTGTTGGTAAGATGGGAGTGTCTATTAAAAAAAAAGTGAAAATTTTGTCTGCAAAAGAGACAGAGTAAAATAAGGCTATGGTTATATTTAAAGATTTACAATAATTTGCAAATATAGCTTGGATTAATTTGCCATTTATTACTGGTGCCTGCTCTTATTTGCTGCAAGTTTTGGGCATCTCCTATAATTTATTCTGCAATTTGGGCTGTTTTCCATCAATTAAAATCTTTAGAAGATGTATTTCTGTATCTTTATGTATGACTAACTTGTTCAATAATCCATATCTTATGCTGATCATTGAATGGGTTTTATAAGAGATGATATACAGTATTATGTTCTATACAGTGCCAAAGTACCCCAGATGTCAGCTTTTAGCAAGGTGGCTGCCATCAGCCATAAGCACAGATTCTTTCATTATCTGTATGGGCCACAAGAATGAAGCAGTCAGACCCAAACTTTGTCAACAACCACCATGCTTCTAGAACAGTGGGGTTTGGAGTGGCCTGCTTTAGTTGGCAGGCTGAATTACGTGTCATGTCACAGAGACTTTTTACATTTCCAGTTGGGGAAACCTGTTTTTAGCAATTCGCAGGTATCTAGTGTCAGTATAAGATTTCTAGCAACGTCTGTGGGACCTGTTTCAAGGATAGAGCCAAGGAACATAAATTGTGGCTTGAGATTTCCTGTACTTTTTTTCCAAAAGCCTGGGCTGCTGGCAGCAGTGTTGAGGTGAGGTCTTGTGTGTCCTTCCCCACCTAGTCCAGTGCCACGGGCTCTGCAGAGGGACAAGTCTGCTCAGCCCCCCCAGCTGCAAACCAGGAGTCTCTCCGTGAGCACCTGCATTCTGATCTGGGTGTACTCTTGGAGCAGCGCTCTTTGATGTGTTTTTCTGAAACATTGCATGTTAAGGGATAGCAGAAAAACTTACTTGGTTAGTTAATAAACTTAAAAAGTAGAAAGTAATAAACTAATTAAAGGTCTACTATTCCAGACTAAGCTAAGATTTCCATCAGTTCATTGTTCTCTGTGACCCAAGAGTTAAGCTGGAGCTTTTTTCACAAGGAGGGTTTTGATTTTAGTATTTCCTGCGTTTTGTTGTCATAACCCCACAGCTATTTGTTGTGTTGGGTGGTCTACTCTGGATCAGAAGCACCACATTGGAAAGCCCATTAAAGTCAAAGGGTTTTTGTTTTTTTGGCTGAGCTTGGGTTCAAAATAGTGGAAACAGTTTTATGAGCCTTTGATGCAAGACCCTAATCCAGAAAATCACTTAAGCACACCTACTTAGCTTTTAAGTACAGTTGATTAACTGTGAAAGAAAATGCTATAGCACTCTGTGGAGTGAAGATTGAATTTATATATTTTTGACAAGCTGATACGCTACATTTGTTCTATATAAATAAACCCTAAAATCTCTCTTCAGAATGACCGAAGAGTTACAAGAAGTGCTGTTTTTGCTCTTTGACTTGAGTCTGCATTTATCCTGCAAGCACAGGTGACTTCTGTTAGTGTTTGTACTGCATTTGTGAACACCTAAAAATATGTTTTCAGTGGATGAGTTTGAATTGGTTACTAGGAAATAATCACAGAAATTCTGCTGTGACCTGAAATTATATACTGTCTTTAAAAGCTTCTCAGTGCTACCGAATCTGCAGTCTGTCTGCAAAGGCAGTTTGAGATCAGCTGATAGTTGTTTTATGATTGGCCATGGTGGGCAGGTGAACAGTGTTCACTCTTCACATTTCATTCAAATGAAATGATTTGCACAAAATTTCTGAAATCTTAGTGAAATTTAGTGATGAAAGTTTTCTAGTGAATTCAATTGCTTATAATTGTGTATTTCAACAGATGTGCAGAATCTTGAACACTGAGGCATAGAAGTAGATAAGAAAGATTGGAAAAGCAAAACCTGCTGGTTAGTAACAGATGTACTGATGTACTGTAGTGATGGAGATCAGAGGAACCATGGTGTGTTTGTGTTACAAAGCCAAGTGGTAGTCCTATGACAGGGTAGCCTGAACACAGGGAAATTCTAGAAGACCTGAGAGGCCATTGAAAACCTCTCACAGGTTCGTATTTTTCTGCATGTGACCCTGGAGTTTTGCGATGTTCTTCTACCCTATGTGGATCCAGAGCGGTGTTCTTTGTTTAGCAATCAATTGTTGTATTACTTCATACCATCAGCATGCGTGGAGTGGATGCTGAACCATAAAGTTCCGGCTCTGAAAAGCTTACGTGAGACAGCCTGTTACGTTGGAAATCTCTTTAATGCTGGCAGTAATTTAACCAGCTGGTAATGAAGCCATGAAGAGTTTCCAGGGGTAGGGTTCAAGAGATACCAGTGTGCTTAAACACTGAGCTCTTTTGAAATAGTTTGGAGTGCTAGCTTACAGGAACTCTGGCTGCATTTCAGGTATCTAATGTTATTGCAAGTGACTTGCTATATGTGAAGTTAATTTTGAAAAGGTTTAAGATATTTTAGGACACTCTGCTTGCAGAGGATTCTTGCACTAGCTGTAATAAGGGGAAGTTCTCTCTCTCCTGTGATGTATTTGAATAAAGGTTGGTCACAGACTGCACCATGCTGACTTTTCACAGACATGCTTTCACCTGAAAATAGTACCTCCCTCCTTCACAGACACTAAAAGTCAGTTTGGATCTTTCAGGTGTCTCTGATTATTGACATCATCAGTAAGGTTCTTTACAGGTACTGTATACTTGAGTATTGAAGTAATTCTACTAGCCCCGGGATCATCTGTTCCTTTTTTAGAGGGTGTTTGCTTTCATCTGATAGTTTTGAGGGTAAGAAAAGGTTATATAAAAGTTGTGTATTATGCATAACTCTTTTTTTTTGATAAAATTTTGACAAAGCTGTTCAACAAACAATGCAGAAATACTGGCCCTAGTAGTTAAGGACTTTTAGAAAACCCCAGTTCTTTGGAAGTGACATTTTGTGCTGGTTTCACTAAACACAGAGTGTATGCAGAGCTGAGGTATGGTACTTGACAGAACTTTTTGAAGTAGCTCTTTGGCTAAGACACTGTGTTTCTCTGTTATCAGTACAAATTTGTTGCAGTTTCAGTAAGCTACTTACAACTTGATTGTTCTGCCTAGTTTCCAGCACAATCGTACTTTTCCTAAATGAACTAACCTGTTACATAAACTGGCTAGTCATTGTGTGATTTCTAATTATCTGCCCCTGTCTAGAGCGACAATGTGTCATTAAAGGCACATTAAAGCCTGCTGTTTTGTCCAAAAATGGATAGTATTTCAATAATGGATGGAATTATTATGCCAGAGAGATGTGTGCCTTTTAATTTTCTTTTGCAGGGAATTGAACAATGTCCAGAGCAGAATGGTGTTTCATTAGAAAATACGTGTATCTGCGCCTTTCACCCTAAAATGGGCACATGTACAGCTAAGGATACTAAAAAAATTGTTGTTTAGTATTGACAGTGTAACCTAGTTTTCCTGAGTTTGGTACTTGACCAGTGAACAGAGCTTATTGTCTGGTGTTGAAGGAGCTGAATGTTTCTTGCAGCTCTTGGTCTAGTAAAGCTAATTTCAGAACAGGAAGAGTGCACATTAATCCCCCACTTAACCGTGTTTATTTGTCACAATACATCTACAGGCTTTGACTTTTCGCAGGCTTTTGCAGGGATGGTGGTGGAGGGGTGTGTGGGCTCAGGCAGAAGAAAGCAGAAGCAAAAATTGAAGCATTCTCACATTTTTGCTGCATGGATGGGTAGTGAAATCAGTGAGGGGAGCAGCAGAGCAAGGGATCACAGGTGAAATCAGTGAGGGGAGCAGCAGAGCAAGGGATCACAGGTGAAATCAGTGAGGGGAGCAGCAGAGCAGGGGATCACAGGTGAAATCAGTGAGGGGAGCAGCAGAGCAGGGGATCACAGGTGAAATCAGTGAGGGGAGCAGCAGAGTAGGGGATCACAGGGCTGCATTGCTCTGCCCCTGGAGACTGGTGAGCCAAGCTCTGTGTAGCTGTTCAGCCACCCCAGTGAGATGGTGGCACAGTCACTCTCCCTGCTGACAGCACCCCTGCATTGTGAAGGACCTCTGTGCTAGGCTGGGTATTTTGGTTTTGTCTGCTCTCACTGCTCGTCAGAAAGGATTTGAAAGAAATGAGTGGTGCATATGTTTCCCTGTATTTTACATGCTGATCTTTTTCTTTACTTCTGGAAACCTTAATTTTTGAACATTTTGACCTGACAGTGTCCCTTTAATACCACATTGTGCAAGGATCTCAGACATTAAAGGTATTGGAAAAGTGATTAAAAGCAATTTTCTAAAAACTACTCATGTGCCTTAAATTTCAGAGCCAAACTATTGCCACTCCATTGACTAAATCAGTCTAGAAATCTCCAAAGCCTCTTTGTGGCATGGAATTATAAGCAGCAAGCCTAATGCTCAGCCTGGTGAGAAAAGAGAAGCCGAAACTCCCAAACAAAGGTGTCAGGACTTCCTTAGAGGAAAATCAAAAGGAAAACTGCAATATAAACTTGGCTTCAGGTCTTTGGTATATCAGAACAGAAATTTGCCTGTCAGAAGGAGCATGTAGTTGTATTTTTGTGTCATTTAGGATCTGGTGGTGAAAAGGATACATGCTGATGATGGCTAAGGTATATGTACCTCACTGTGGTGACAGGAAGCCTTTTAATTTGTTGTTGAAATTTAACTAAATTATGACAGTTTTGGAATGTTAGTCAGAGTTTTGTGAAAGAAGATGTACATGTTACATAAGTCTTTTACAAAACTAGGAATCTAGAGCTAGACTAGAGAAGTCTGCTGTTCAGAAGTCTCCTCTTTTTATTTTCACTTGCCCAGCCCTCAAGTCATGGATGACTATAAAAAAGCAAGAAGTTTTAAATCTCTTTTCCTGATGATACAATCAGCCTAAAAACCTAAGTAAAGCCTTAGATTAAGGAATTAATGTTAAGGTTCTGCAGTAAATTTTACATACTAAGATTTTACCTATATAAAATTAAAAATAATTACCTAAGTCCCAGAGATTTCAAAGTTCAGCATCCAACAGTTACTGTTCCTTTCAGGGAATTTGATCCTGAAGAGAAAGGTTCAAAGATTTCCAGTGAGATTCTTTGACAAAAATCTGTGTGCCATAGTGACTGTTCAGTTTGCTGAGCTGTAACAGGCATCACTGACACAGCACACCAGGAGGCCAGAGGACAAAGCCCATGTGTCATACACCCCGAGTCCTACTCCTGCTTTTGCATTTCACTCTAGTCCTAGTTCAGCAAAATATAACCAGAATGCATCTATTCTTGACTCTGTGAAGAATAATTAAAGAAGGACTCAACCATCTCTTTCAGGTAAAATGAAGATCTTGCCTATTTTGACACAGCTTTAGTAAGATTGCAGTTTGCTAGTTTCCTGGCAGAAGGCGACTGCAATCCTTAAAGCAATTTTGATTCATCCTTGCCACTTTCTGTATTGTATGTGTGTTTATCTAAATAATTTTCATGGTGGCAATAGATTTAAATATTGATCTTGAGGAATTCTGTAAAGCTTGGAGGTGAAGGGTTAGGACTGTTCAGAGGTATAGTTTCAGCTTGTAGTCATACCTAACATGATGGGAATTGTTCTGAGTTATCTATATACAACCATATTGTCATTACAGTGCAATTTTTGACATCATATTCCAATGTTCAGGAATGCATTTATATTTGAAATGTCTTTTTAGCCCCCCAAATCTTGGATCGAAGAGGTCTTCAGTAAAAGAGAATGTGCACACATTATTCCCAGCTCAAAAGATCCACACAGGTAAAACTATGAATTTCTCTTTTTTCTGTTGCATTTAAAAATAATCAGAATAATTTTTATGGGCATTTTGTTTGGTTTGGATGATGTTTTTTAGAGTCTCAGTCAGTGATTGCTGGTCTATGGGTTTTCATGGATCCCATCTCCAGGGTATTCTAAATGAAACTGTTTATTTGAACTAGAAATTGGCAGCAATTAACCTTACTATGCTTCTTAGGTTTGTTGCTCTCAGCCCAGTAACCAAAACAGGAATGGCATCCAATTAAGAGATTGAGTTACATGGAGTTACTGCTGCACCATTTTTTCCCTTCCTCAGAATAATTACTACTGCTGATCACAGTCTTCTGGTACAGAAGTTCCTGCTCATACTGTATGAGCAGAATAGGTACATGTAGGATATGAAAGGAGTAAGGAAGAGATCAAATCCTCAACCTGTGCTTTAGGACCAGAAAGCAAACATAACTCAACATTACAGATTATGTATCTAGTGGATGGTGTTGCCCAGATAAATTTGAAGAGACCATGTTCTGAGGATGTAAACTTGTAATTTTGATCATATGGTTTTGAATACATGGATAGTGTAGCATACATAAGATAGAGAATTCATCTATGAAATGCAGATTTGACATACAGTCTGAGTTGTGAAATGCCAAACAAATCACTGAAGTTATCCAGCACATTTTCCAGGGGTTAGTGCCAGAGATGACAGCTTGTGGTGTTGTTGATGAGAATTCTTTCACTGTTGAATCGATACTGTAAGAATAGCATTACAGCTGTCTTACTTTATAGAACATGTATTAATTATCCACTTTTTATCACAGATGTCCTGCAGGGTGCCAGGTGTGCCAGAATTTAATCAGGTAAGAGTGCATGAATACATATGTACAATTTTTACAGTGACCTAGTCATAGGCAATCCTATTCAATCAAGGAAGCAATGACAAGAGAAATATCCTTCCTCTTTTGTGGACAGAGCAGCATTTCTAGGGGTATGCTGTAGAATGCTTAGCATAAATATAAGTAGAATAAATTGTGTGATAACCTTTGATTTATTTCCAATACAAAATTCTACCCAAATACCTTGTGTGGAAGATTTTGTCTTAATCTCCTCCTGAGGAATGAAAGGCCGAAATGTGTCTTGAAATGAGAGACAACTCCAGCTATATACTGGATTGTATGAAGGAGAGTGAGTCAATAGCAATAGAGAACCATGAGAAGTATGGGGAAAAAAAAGAAAATGAAGGGAGAATAAAAAGGGTAAAAGAAACATCCCTGATAATAGGTTTTTTGAAGATTTTTCATCTTCTCTCCAGTGAGGATTTTGACTTCCTGCTTTTGGGAAGGCGAACAACAAAAATTACATTGCTTTGGTACTTTTAAATTGTGGTTTCTCCAGGTGAATTGCATTTTGTGACCTGTATTAATTAGTTGTTTTCAATCCAATACTTGTCATTCAGATGGTATTACCAAACATATTTTGGCACTGTATATTTATGATAATACATTATCAGTTGTTGGAACAAAAAGTTCAACTTCCATTTGTTTTGTGTTAAAGGCATCTGAGGCAATAACTGATGAGTAGCAAGCTGGTGTCAAGTAGTTCCATAACCTGCGTTTACATGATTATCTTTTCGTTATGCTTCACGTTTTATTTGGCTTCTAAGATTTACAAGAGTTATGTTTTACAAAGAGTAAATAAATTACTTCTGGAATCAGATTGCTGTAAAGGGCTGATACGCAGAATGGTGTTGGCACTGTAAGGCAAATGATTTGCGTTTCTGTTCAGAAAGTGTCAGCTCCCTCTAAGAGAACAGTCTCATGTATATTTTGCTTCAGAGCAGAAGAATAGATATTGAAAGATTTTTTCAGGGCTTCTGAGAGAAGAAATGCAGGGGGCATTTTAGCGCTTCCTGCTGACGTGCAGATACTCAGCTGGGTATCACAACTGAAGTTACATTGTCTTTCAAAATATAGCAGTTTAATTTCATCTAAATCAAGACTACAAAAGTTCTGTGGTTCTTCCCCTCTCCCCTCTCAGAGTGACCATGTTGTTAATCAGTCTGGGAGGATCATTAGGACAAAAATTAACCCACAGAAGTGGAAAACCAAACCAAGATTAGCTTCCACCAAATAAACCTGCTAGTCAAGAACAGTTTATCTGCATAAATGTGAATACAGTGCTAGGAGAGGGAGGAAGAAAAACTGGGAATATACACTCCAGTGATTGGGTTTGTTTTTTTCTTTCATCTTTCTCTGTCGAGACATCCTGTACCTTTGTGTGTCTTTTATCTTGCAGTTGTTTCTTTCAGTTTTTCTGAGCATGTTCATGCTATTTAGATCACTATGAATCCAGTTTGTTGGTCTGTGTTTGCAGAATGTGTGTGGGTGTCTCATGTTCATTTCAGTCAGCCCTTATCTTGCAAGTATATTTTTCCAAATGTTAACTGTTCTTGTCTTCTTGAGTATCTCAAGGTGTACAGACAGCTTTGTTCTAGGAGAATTTTTCTGTTCCTAACAAGGACAAATAATTTCCATATGATTGTTATGAATGGTTATATTGTATTTATTAGATCAGCAATGAAACAGGTTTTGGGCCTCCTGAGTTCCGTAGTTTTCCACAACAGTCCAGAAATCATGTGGATATACTTGATGCCTACTATAATTTGACCTAGTATTTATTGTAGGCAAATGAAATCTCTTAATGATTTCTTTTGTAAAGAACTTCCAAGGTTTGCAAACACTTTGTGAGTGGAAACAGACTGTGAATGGGTTATGCAGCTAATTTGCTAATTCTTAGTAGAATTACTCCGTTTAGAAGTTGCTAATCAAATTGGAGTAACTTAGCAGCACCTTTGTCCATGCTCCCCTGCTGAGTTGAAATGGGTCTCTATCTACCCTTCTGTGCAGAACTCACAGAAACATCCCAGACAGCAGTTGGACTGATCTCACTTCATGAGTATTCAAAAATGCGGTGTCAAGTTCCTGCATCTTTATACATCTGAGATGTTCTTGCAACTTGTCTATACAGCTCATCTTTTAGGCATAATTTTTAGACACAGCTTCTAAATTGCTGCCTGCTCGGGCACTAGATATTGTGGTCTGACTCCTGCAGTTATTTTTAGTTCAGTATCAACTCTTTGGGTTTTCCCTTGTTGCTCTAAGTGTGACTTTTCTAGTAGCCTGCTTTTATGTTACTGATGTTGTCCACACCTTCTCCAGTAGCTTGGTGAACCTTTGAAGAAAAAAAGGCAAAGTCATTGCAAAGATGCTTTGTATCAATATATATCCTATATCCATAGGATCACAGAGTAATTCAGGCTGTCAGGGACATGTTCTTCAGTATGCTCAGCCAGGGGGGTCAGACGAAGATGCTTCACCCAGTTGTGAGAAACGCCCAAGGATGGAGAGAACCCACCCTCCCCAGGTCCTGACTCCACTGCTGGGTTGTCCTCCTGGAAAAAAGGCTTCTTATTTCCAGCCTCAGACTCTCATGTTTCAGCTCTGCTGCTGCCTCTCACCCTCCTGCCATGCATCACTGAAGAGGCCATCTACATCTTCTGTATCCCATCCTGGCATTGCTGGGTGTGTTGTTGGAGCACCTGAGGCCACCTCTGGTCCCAGCTGAACCATTCCCTGTCCAAAAGCCTCTTCTCAGAGACCAAGGGCTCCAGCCCCACCATCTGTCACCAGAATAGTCCCTCTGCCCCCAAAGTCTCTCCAGTTTGCTGGTATCTCTTCTGTGCTGGGGACTGAAGCTGGAGGTGGTAGCCAGACAGGGGCTGACCAGCACCAAGCAGAGGGGACGGACCCTGCTGTCCCCTGTCTCTTGAGCCACGTCCTGCTCACACTACCCTAGGCACCTCTGGCCCTTGTTGCTGCCCAGGCACATGGATGACCCTAGCTCAAAACCCAGGACCATGTCCCAGAGCTGCCCCACCCCCAGGGCTGCACACGCCCTCCACCCCTTTTTCCAGGTTGCTGGTGGACAGGCTGAACAGGAGTGGCCCTGTACAGACCCTGAGGAACCCTGCTTGATACTGGCCCACCACCCAACCAGGCCCTCACCTGCCAGCCTGTCATCCCTCCCACACTGTAATGTCACAGCCCAGCTACAGCAGCCTGGCTAGAGCAAATGTGCTCTCCTCTCATCCTCACCACTGTGTTGCAGAAGGCAGTGAGGTGGGTCAGGCATGACTGACCCTTGGCAAATCCTTGCTTACTGCTTCCTGTCACTGTCTCCTCCTTCATGTGCCCAGATGTGGGCTCCAGGAGGTCTCACTTCTTGATTTTACCTCAGACTTATGGCCAGATGACTGGCCTGTTTTTGCTCAGGGTGGCTTTTGCCCATTTTTGAGGGCAGGCATGACATTTGCCTTTCTCCAGTTATTGAGGATGCCCCTGACATTCACAGCCTTCGAAACTGGCTGTAGAAGGGCATCAGCCACCTCCCTTAGCACCCTGGGGTGCAGCCTGACAGGTGCCAAGGACATGTGTGTGAATCAAGTGCTCTTGTGCTATTCTGACTCAAACATCAGCTCAGCCTGCTAGTGCCACTCCCCCTTGAGCACTGTCTCCCAGAGTGTGGGAGGCTTCCTTCTCCAGTTTGCTTTTGCAGAGCATTGAATCAACCAAATGTAATTTGCCTATGCTGAAAAAACAGAGTGCAAACCTAATTTCATGGCTTCTGGATATCAAGAAATGCCTTATTAAAGCAGCTCACTTCCTGCATTTCCTTCAGGTTGTTTTGGGCTTTGGTTTTGGTTGGTTGGTTAGCGGGTTGGTTTTTAAAAATCTGTTTCTTTGTCACCAGTTAGTTCTTGCTCATCTCCACTGAAAACTCTCTCTTCTGGAATGCACATCTCCAGAGTTTTGCAGATGTTTACATCTAACCTGCCCCTAAATGGACAAGTAGTACAGCTGAGGCCTGAGGCAGTCATTGGGTTTGGGTTGTTGAAGGATGTTTGGTTTCTTAAAAGAGGAAAAGTGAAGAATTTATCTCCATTTCCCAGGGTGTATTAACTTCTGAAATGTCTAAAGGAGACCTGGACTGTCAGCTGTCACTATAAATTACCCTGAAGTTAATCCTGTAGAAGAGACTGAAGCCTGTTGAAGCCTGTAGAAGAGTTATGATTGAATTTGGAATCTGGGTTATTATTCCAGATGCAAACCTTTAATGCTGACTGAGTTTCTGGTGTCTTTCTGTCCTGTTCCTGGCTAGGACAGGGTTAATAACTTGCAGAAGCCGGGAGGGGCCCTGGCTAGGACCCAGAGGTTTTCTCTACAGCCCCTGGTCATTGCCAAAGCTGAGGGGGAAGGGAGTCTCTTCTGGGGAGGAGGGGTCCCTTCTGGGTCTGTGGTCTTGTCTATTGTCAGGTGTTCTCTGTGTGAATCGTTCATTTTTTGTGCCCTTTGTCATCAGTTTGTTGTTGTTACTGTTAATTTCCTTATCTCATTGCTGTTTCAAATAAACCCTTCTTATCTCCACCCACGATCTTTACCTTTTGTGCCTCCAGTTCTCCTCTCCAGCCCCAGCAGGGGGAGGGACAGGGGGAGGAGGAGTGAGTGAATGGAGCACGGTTTGACATGTTCCAGTGGGAACACTAAATTGGGGAGCACCATTCCTAAACCATGACAGCCTTATTTGGTACCTAATGTGCGGCAGGAAGAGCTGAGGGAACAACTGATCTGACCGGAGCGGGCTGGAAACAAATTTGATCTAAGTATTTGTTGCAAGAGGTATGGAGCCACTGGTCTCAGTGTTACTAGGTCTGTTCATGTGGGTGTGGTACCTCACCCTGTGTATATTGCCATGCGTTTGCTCTAACTAGGGGGAAGAATCAAGATTGCTTTGTTGCTGTACTGTGTGTTAGCAGCTTATGGCATCATAACCTCAAGGGCAATGAAGGTCATTTGTGGCATGTGTTCAGTGTTGCTGTCCTAACTTCATCTTGGGTGCTACCTTTGGGAATACATTAATAATCGTACCAAGTCCATGGGGAGAAAAAGGGGGGATGATTTTCTACAGCTTTTCACTCCCTTTTCCTCCTTTAGGCCTGTCACAACAGCTTTTGAGAATCTTGAATTTATTTTGGATGTTAAGGAAACTGTGTTCTTGTTGCTAATTCTGCCAGGTCCCCCAACATGGTCCACAGCATGATTAGAGTCAAGACAGAGATTTCTGGGGGGGTTATTCAGAGTTCTTCCCCAATGGTGGACAGTCATGAGTGGCATGCAGTGTGGAAGGACATGGGCCAGTATTTTGAAGACTTCTCCAGGGATTTGGAAGTTCAACCCTGAACAACTACAGGTCCCTGTTAAAATGATTAAATATATCATGGAGAAATGCTGTGGCAGTTCCAGAGAGGTGTGACATTATGCAGCGTGCTGGGCTTTGACTACTGCTCAGTTGGACATTGCTCAATACTAGAAAGTGTCCTCAGAAGGAGGACAAGGAAAGCAAAGCAAGAGGCACTGTGGCCACTCAAACTACAGCTGAACCAGAGGATCAACCAGTGCCAGCAGTGGTTGCCCCTACAGAAGAAGAAATCCAAGACCAAATCAGTTCACTTAGTAAGGGTTGAAGAGGAAGTAGGGCCCCCATAACAGGAAGAAGAGGCAGGGCCAGAGATAATCCCCTGATCCCTATCCTCAGTTGAGCTGTGAGATATGTGAAAAGATTTCAGCTGCTGGTCAGGTGACTTGGCTCCAATGATGCTCAGATATTGTGGCCCATGATATGAAACTAGATGGTAGTGAAACCTAGCAGCTGGGATCCCTGTGGGCATTGACAAGGGGATTGGGAAGAGGACAGAAACTCTCAGCCTCTGGAGTTGACTCCTGTGAAGCGTGAGAGAAAGGTACTCTCTCAAGCATGATCTAGTAGTACACCCAGGCAGGTGGGACACCATGGAGAAAGGTATCCAGTACCTGAGAGAATTAGCTCTGCTGGAGGTAATCTATAGGGATTCAATTAATGAACAGTCCCTTGTAGATCCAGATGAGGTCCAGTGTGCACAATCCTTGTGGCAGAAATTTGTATGGAGCTCATCATCATCGTGCACCAACTCATTGGCATTGATGTCCATGAAAGAAGGAGAACAAACTGTGCTTCAGGTAACTACCAGATTCCAGCAATATGAAGATGCTTTTTTGGTTTCCCTACCGACTTGTGCCTTGGCTGTGGAAAGACTGCCCAAGACTGCAGACAGATTCAAAAGGCTTGAGCAAGGTAGAGAGGAAATGTCCCATGCCCCACCAGTACGGACCAGAGTCTCTGCTGCTGGAGCAAGTGGCCCCCTTCTAGAGAGAGAGGGTACACGCCATGAAGTAACCTGTGGTTTTTGTTGTGTGACCAGGGAGAGGACATGTGGGAGTGTGTTCAAAAATCCTCCTGAAGATTGCTTTTGCAATAAGACAAAGTAAGGTCAAGGGATCTGCCCGAAATTCAGTTTTTAGGATTAAAATGGCAGGATGGATGTAGTCAGATTCCAATGGATGTGGTCAACAGATTAGCAGCTGTGATCCCAACCAACCAGCAAGAAAGAAAAACAGGCCATCCTGTGCACTGTGGGTTTTTGAAGGATCTGTATTCAGGATTACAGTCAAATTGAAATCCTGTCTGTCAAGTGACCTGGAAGAAGAATGATTTTGAGTGGGATCCTGAACAACAAGTTTTTGAACAAATCAAACAGGAGATTGTTCATGCAGTAGCTCTTGCTTAGTCATGACGGGACAAGACGTGAAAAATGTGCTCTACATTGCAGATGGGGACAATGGTCTTTTCTGGAGTCTCTGGAAAAATGTATCTGGGGTGGCTCAAGGATGACCCCTGGGGTTCTGCAGTCAGGGATATTCTCGGTTGAGGAATGGTACTCCCCAGAAAGGGGTAGACAAGTGAGTGGTGTGTGGTTTGGAGAGTCTCAGTGGGAGCACTAAACTGGGAAGTGCCATACCCAAACCATGACAATCTCCCTCAGCACTGCGCTTCAACCCTTGTATTTGGTATACGCACTTTGCTGGCTTCCAAGCATTAATGTAAAGATCACCCTGAAATTCTCCTCCTGCTTGTTGAGGATAACTCCTAGATCTTTCTTTAGTACTTAGAATAACCTGTGGTAATACTCACGGCAAACCTGAGTGTCCTACAATCATTCCTCTGAATTGGAACATATAAGACCAGTAAAGCCAAACTTCATTGCTCAGGTCAGAATTTCTGTATGGGGCTCAAACTGTTACAGAATCACACAGAATCAAAGCATGGTTTGGATTGGAAGGGATCTTTGAAGGCTATCTAGTCCAACTCCCCCAACTGTTATTGGTGTTCCTCAGGTAGAGAACAAATTCTATACCCAACTAAACATAATTATTATTTAATTCAATGTTATTTTGCTATTGTTGCAATTTTTTTCAACATGGTTAATTTTTACTGTATTCCGTGTGAGACAACTGCAGTATTTTTCTTTGCAGGAAGTTACTTGGGCTATTCACGTGTAGATCCTAAAGTTGTATACAGGCGAGTTTGATGTAAAATAATTTCTGTATTTTTAATGTAAGGTGTTGCTGTGGACGGCTGATTGGAGAACACCCAGGAGCAGAATTCAGCTGGCCTGTTTATCAGGCTGGTTCACAGAGCGAGGGTGAAGAATGGTCTGTGCAAAACCACACAAGGATGAGTCCAACAGATGCATTTGGTACAATCAATTTTCAAGATGGAGACCACACTTACCATGCCAAGGTAATAGGTGCTGTGTTTACACGTCTGACTTATTTTTGTAATTTCAGTGTAGGACAGGCAGAAAGTGGGTTTGGGTGAATATCAGATTGATTGTCTTAAGAAGGCAGGGGAATCTAAAACTAAACCAGATGAAAATGTGTGTATATTTTCATGTTGAACCTCACAGGGATTAAAGATACACTCTGTATTGCTCACATGCATTTTTGTGCTATCATGTTAGGGTACTATGATTGTTCTAATCCTTCACAAGATCTGCAGGACATTAATGCTTAGAACTTTGTAATGTGTTGCAGTTTCTTCTCCTAAAGTATTTAAAATATGTTTGTTTTATCAATTTTTATTCTTTCCAGTATATTAGACTTTCTTATGACAGCAATTTGGATCAGCTGCTGCACTTGATGGTTAAAGAATGGCAGATTGAATTGCCAAAGCTAGTGATCTCTGTTCATGGGGGCATTCAAAACTTCAAGCTTCCCTCGAAGGTCAAGCAAGTTTTCAGCAAAGGGCTAGTGAAGGCAGCTGAGTCTACAGGAGCATGGATAATTACAGAAGGCATCAACAGCGGTAGTGTAATTATTTTTCTTTGTTTCACTTTTCCTTTAGGTGTTTTTTCCCTGCATAACAGCATGTACATTTAGGTCAAATAGAGTGAAATTGTTTGAAAATTGGTGATATGTTAATACAAAATGAAGTTGATTTTATTTGAGGAGCAGTGCATAATTCAAAGAGTGAGTTCGTGTTCGTTTACTGTTGACAGGCATTCTGTATATTTTAATTGAAGAGCAGAGTATTCTGCATGTAATAAGAAACACTGCATATAGCCAGAACTTATTTGCAGTAAATTTATCTGCTTCATTAAATTATTTAGGTTCAATTTTCAAAGCTAAATTTAACTTGCATTTTATAATTGAGGAAGTTTTGAATCAGGATAATCCATTAATTAGCCATTAGTATCTGAAAATCCCTTTCTACTACTCCCAAAAACTCAGTAAGTGTCAGTAAGCTGTGGACCTGAAAGTTTTACTTCTTTAGCTGTTATTCAGTCTGGTGATCTTGCAGGAGAACTGTCCTGTCCATTTATGTAACTAATGAAGTTTTATGGATGTGAAAAGCACCATTAGCAACATGTAAGAGTATTATTAATTAGAAATATGTGCTGAGTTTGAAGCAGTGGTACATTACATCTGAGCTCTGAAGTGTACAACAAATATACAAGTTGGATGGGATGTTTTGCTTTTTATTAAAATATAACCATAGTATAAATTAAGTGATGGGAAACCTTTCTTGGTGTCCTGTAGCAGGTCTCTGAATATAGAAGAAAAGTTATCATTTGATTATCTGTTTAGGAGTGTCCAGGCATGTGGGGGATGCACTGAAAGGCCGTGCCTCACCACACCTGAGAAAGATCTGTGCTATTGGGATTCCTCCATGGGGTATCATTGAGAATCAGAGGGATCTCATTGGAAAAGATGTGAGTTGGATGCATTTTAATAACAAAAGCCTTCATGTTCATGGGATGTTAGAATTTTGTTGCATACTTGATTTTCTTCTAGATTAAATTCACTGGTTTGATAATTTTTCTGTATAATAGAGGCTTAGATTTTACTCAGCAATTTTTACTCAGTGCCTCAACATGCCACAAAATTACTCAGAATTTTGTGGCATGTTGAGGCACTGTATTTTGCCTTCTGTGTATAAATGAATAGTTTTAAAATACTTCTCTTCTTACAGGAAATTTCCATTCCTTTTTTAAATTTTGTAATTATTTAAGCAACTCTCTTGTGGTTGCAAATTATGTTTTTCTATATTAAGATTCAGAATGAACAGTCAGGTTAGTGGGGTACACAAATAAGCTATTGATATGTGTATTATTCACAGTCTATTTTATATTCACAAACTATAACTTTATGTGAGGGCATAATCTACTCAAGTGTCTCAAAGCACTTCAGTAATAAGGTGAAATCATTCCTGATAAATGTAAGCTCATGTATTTTCAATGGGAATACAACCCAGGGAAACTATGCCATGGTGTTTCAACTGTTGCAAAGAATGTCAGGCAGTGACTCTTAAGGATTGCAAACCTAATGTTTTCTGAGGTATTAATTGTGGGTTTGTTGCTGCTAAGAATCAAACGTTTGAGTAGCACAAAAAGCATGATGGAGGATTTAAAATAACCACACTATGATGAAGAAATACATACAAGTGAGGGAACATAAATGGTGGTGTTTCGTTGGTTTCTTTGAGGACTTTTTTATTTTGGTTTTCTCAGGTAGTTTGCCTGTACCAGACTCTTGGTAACCCACTCAGCAAGCTGAGTACGCTCAACAGCATGCATTCTCATTTTCTAATGGCAGATGATGGGACAGTAGGCAAGTATGGGAATGAAATGATGCTCAGAAGGAATTTGGAAAAGTACATATCACTTCAAAAAATACACACAAGTGAGTATTGCTGTGGTCAGCTTTATGACAGAAAAACCTATCCTAAAAGCTGGGGAGGTACTTGACATTTCGTGTTATATGTTGTACATCTTGATTTGCCATAATTTTCGCTGAGGTCAAATGTTATTAATTGCATGTGTCTTGAACTCTGAAAATCAGGAAAATGAAAAGGACAGCATTTTCACAAAGTATTATGCATTTGGATGAATTCACATATTGGTTTCTCAGTTGCAGAGACATCTAAATGACTCGGATTATTTAATAAGTATTGAGCATTTGCTCACTTCACCATTTTATGCAGTCTCTATTTAACCATTAGATACTTTCCCATCATTTTAAGAGGTAGGAAGATCGTTACATTCAGTGGAATTCAAATTCTTTTTACCCTGTTAACTGCTTTCATTCTCATCACTCTTCTCTATTGCAAACCTGTGACCTCAAGCACAGCAACAAAGAGTGGTTGCAAAAGTAAAACCTTTAGCCAGTGTTTGACAGATTGCATAACTTCCACCATTTATTTATAGAGTACCTGAATTATGGTAAAGAAATAATTAAATAAATATTTGTTACATAGACAATTATTTCCTTTTATGCACTAGATTGTAAAAATAATTCGTGAAAGTTCACTCTTACCTAGTCATTCAAATCTTGAGGTATGTTAGAAAGGCATTCTGAAGTTGATGTTGCTACCTTTATCTGCTCCCATTATAGAATTGACAAACTTAGAAACCTACCCAATTGTTAACATATTCATATATAGACTTCTTACTCAGGCTTTTTTATTTTCTTACCAGGAGATTTTGTGAGTCAGGCTTTCATTTTCATTTCCATTGCATTGTGCTTGAAATTAATTTCTGTTTTTTAAAAAACCTGCCCTGCTGCTGTAACACTTGAAAGAGTCTCTGAAGAAACACCTGATTACTTTTCTACGTGTGTAGGTAAATACATGTATATTGAACATGTCTAAAATGTCCTTGAATGTGACAACTATTATAAAGGGAAGAGGGCTATTTAGAAGGATGTTTTTTCTTCCCAATGGTTGCAGTTTTTTCAGTAGTTTTTCATGGCCTTTTTGATCTGGTTGTAGAAGTTCTGTGAAAGTCTTAGAAGGTGTAAGTCAAATTAGAGATGGTGAAGGCGTGAATTCCGCTCCATTGAACCACGTATAGCTATTTATTTCCCAGATGTTTTGATTTTTGTGTGTGACAGAGATCTGTTTGTAACTGGTTAGGTGTGTTTTGAAACAGGAACGGGCCAAGGCGTACCCATAGTGGGGTTGGTGATGGAAGGAGGCCCCAGCGTGATCCTAACGGTGTGGGAGTACGTGAGGGCCAGCCCCACTGTCCCAGTGGTGGTCTATGAGGGCACTGGCAGAGCTGCAGATATCCTGGCGTTTACCCACAAGCACACGGGTGATACGGGGTGAGTAGTGGCATAATGCTCCTCCTCCTTGGTCTGTCCTCTTGGCAGGCACCTGCAATCACCTGTCTCAAAACTGCCAAGATAATTTCCAGTGCTTCTAGTGATGATGCCAGTGTGGTCTTTTGCCAGCTTTAACTTCTGTGATGGGAGAAAGCAGTTGCTTTCTTCCCTGCCTCAAACTAGTGCTGAAATAATTCTTTTGCCAAATTTACTCTGCCTTTTTTGAAGAGGGAAAAGTGCATGTGGCTATTATGAGTTACAAAATGTCTCACCTTCGGTGACAGACACTCTTGGATGGCCCCCAGAGTATTTGCTGTTTTTTCAACTCAGCCATGTCTCCAGCTATCAATATTCTGTATGTGGGCTTGGATTTGGACAGTACAAAACTTTCGAGACTAGAGTTTGGGTTCGTTGCTGTAGGAGCCTCAGGCTGCAGTAGGAGGAAGTATAAGTTTCCTCATCTTTGGCTTTGGTTTACTCAGTGGTAGCCCAGATTTACTGTCCTTGTCAAGCTGTAACTCTATGTCACCACCAGTTCAGTCTCAGCTGCAGGCTGTAGTGAACCTACCCTGGTGAAAATTTTGCATCCAAACTGGAAATAAAAAAATATATTTGTATAGACAATTAATATTATATGTGAAAGTTCTTCAAAGTCAAAGAGCTTTTTGGGTAAAAAATCAAATTTTAAAGAGATGCCCTGGGTTCACTCCCATTAAGAAAACGAACAATTTAATAGATTTTATATCCTAATTGTTTACTTATTGTCTTTTCTGAATATACTTTTGGATAGGTGGTATTTGCCCCTAGTGTGTTGTTTGAGAACTCTGTCTTCACTTGCTTTTTTCCACATATTTATGATCTTTAAAAAAAAAAACCTTCTATTTCAAAAGAAAAGGAAAATATGAATAAAAAGGTTAACAGAAAGATAAATAAGAGAAAAAAATGGGAGAGATATGAAGCCTAATGAACAAATACTGAGGAATTTCATTTTATGCCTATTTTTCTTTCTTTCAGTTCCAGTGATTTTTAGCCCTATGTTCACAGAAAATCCTTTGAAAATTGTTAACTTACTCATGTATTGTATTTCCAATAGTAAATACGTCTGTCAGAACAAATGTGTATGTGATTAATAATTTATGTTATGGGATAACTTTGCTTTGCGTTGAATGAAGGATTAAGTCAACAGAGAAGTAGAAAAAAAAGAAATTTCTCCTATGTTTCATCTTTTCTTAAGTGTCATTTGCATGGGTAAGAAGTATCTAAAATATAATTGTCATTGATTACATGTCTGTTTTCCAGGGATCTGTGCCCTCAGGTGAAGGAGGAGATCTTAATGATGATTCAAAACATATTTAGATTGGAACAGAAACAGTCCAGTCATCTATTTCATGTTTTGATGGAATGCATGAAACACAGAGAGTCTGTGAGTAGGGTTCATGTGCTGAGTTTAGGAAGTCTTCATTTCCTGTTACCTTTTTTGCTCTTTCTCTGGTGGGTTGGCATGAGCACCCAGGTGTTATAGGTGTTATATCCAATGTAAAGATAACACAAAGGTGTCTGTGCCAATTTCTATATTGAGTAGCTCTACAGAGCTTGTTAACTTCTCAGGTTTCAGTGTTTGTTTATGAAATGAGAGCCTTTCTTGCTTTAGCAAAAGACCAAATATCTTTGTTTTCACAAGAAAGATCAAGTAATTCCTGTTTTTTCTTCTCTAGTAAAGTATTATTTATAATTTAGAAAAGTTTCCTTCCATTCTTCTACTTTCAACAGAATTGTGCTAGAACTTGTCTCTGTAACGCCGCTATTAACGAGAAACGCCCTCCTTCCACCTGCTGGCCATGCTGCTTTTGGTGCTGCCCAAGATAGGATTGGCTGTCTAGGCTGCCAGTGCACATTGCCAGTTCATGTTGAGCTTTTCTTCCATCAACACCCCCAAATCTTTCTCCCTAGGGCTGCTTTCAATGCTTTCTCTTGCCAGCCTTTTTTAATTCTTGGGATCACCCTGACCCAGGTACAGATCTTTGCACTTGATCTTGTTGGACTTCATGAGGTCTGCACAGGCCCACGTTTCACACCTGTCGAGGTCCCTCTGCACGACATCTCTTCCCTCCAGAGTATTGACACCACCCAGCTTCATGTTGTCAACGAAACTGCTGAGTGTGCGTTCAGTACCAGTATTGGTGTCCCCAACAAACACTTTAAGTAATACTGGTCTCAATATCAACTCTTGAGGGACACCATTTGTCACTGGTCTCCACCCAACATTAAACCACTGACCACAAATCTTTGAGTGTGACCATCCAGCCAATTCCTTATCCACGGATTAGTCCACCAGTCAAATCCAGTTTGGTCCGGTTTAAAGACAAGGATGTTGTGTAGCAAATGCTTTACACAAGTCCAGGTAGACGACATTAGTTGCTCTGCTCTTACCCTCTAATGCTGTAACCCTGCCACAGAAGGCCACCACATTTGTCAGGTATGATTTCCACTTCAGTAAACCATATTGGCTGTCATCAGTCTCCTTCTTATTTTCCATGCGCCTTAGCAGAGTTTCCAGGAGGATCTGCTCCATGATTGTGCTGAACTTGATTGGCCTGTAGTTTCCCAGGTCTTGCTTTTTAGCCTTTTTAAAAATAGTAGTTATGTTTCCCCTTTTCCAGTTACTTTGCCAGTCTGTCACAACTTTCCAAATATGGTGGAGTACCAAGTATATATGCAAGTAATGATAATTGTGCTAATGATCACTAAAATGAAAACGACCCAATACATTTTTAGTGTTTTTTGTTTGAGTGTCTCTTTTCTAGTTGAAAACTGAGTGAATATTGACCATGTTGCATTTTTACATTTCTCAGGTTTAAAGGTTAATCAAAAGAAAACAGATTCATGTAGACTCGTGCAGTAGGTTTATTCCAGTTTGCCTGGGATGCCATTGAATTAAAAACCAAAACGGTGCGCTTTCTGCCTGAAACAAAGGAGAGTTATGTCTGGACCTTTGCCATTGCTTGTGTTGAAATGTGTATGATTTAATCTACCACAGCCCATACAAAGAAGAAATAACTACAGACTTCTCTGCCTCACCTCAAATAGTATACTTCTGCAATTCTAACAGATAACCGTATTTGATGCGGAGTCAGAAGATGAGCAGGACATTGATCTGGCAATTCTGACGGCACTCTTGAAAGGTATTGAGAAATACGACCTGTTTTTATCTGTCATACAGCCTCACTGACTTACCTCTTCAAAGTAAGCGAGTAACATAAATGTGTGAAAACTGGTAGATCTTTTACCTGCTTCCTAGGTACGAATATGTCTGCTTCAGATCAACTAGATTTGGCATTGGCCTGGAACCAGCTAGATATTGCCAAGAAACACATACTTATTTATGGACAACACTGGAAGGTACTATTACCTGTTATTTCTCACTGTGTCTTTACGCTTCATTTTGATGACTAATTTTCCATGATTTGCATTTGTCAAGCTTTAATTAAGGGATAGTTTGATGATCGGACTCAGTCTTTCATAATCTGCTTTGATTTTGGAGGGGTATCATCCTTAAAATAGTGAAGTATTCAACTACACAGTGCATCAGATCACATTTGGTTTTCCAGAGAACTGATGATATCCAAAATTCCTGTTGGCTTTGCTGTGAGAATTTCCAGGTAGTTTCAGTGGTACTTCTGGTTATGTATTCTTCAAGCCTGTCTTGACAATCATTGGTGGTTAGGGATATTTCATTGTAGCCTAGAATACTCTTTTCTCCAAAGATATAAACCCCAAAGGGGTGTTGCATCTATTTTCCTAGATCTAGACAGAAATACAGAAATCCCAGTGTAAATCACCATGTAAAAAAAAAGTAACATCATTATGTTAGATATTGTTTCTTAGGAATAGCTGCAATGGCAGAATTGTGATCCAATTATAAGAGGTGTGTCTGCTTAAATTAAGGTGTAAATAAGACCATATGTGGAGTCAATAGTAGATATTTTTTTTTAACAGTAGATGTGAGGGATGGGGAGGGGGGAGAGAAAGAGAGTGAGAGAGAGAGGTTAAACAAAAGATACCACCACATGGATTCCTGCAGTGTCCTGTTGGTCCTTCTTCACCCTGGTCTTCAGTGGTGAGGGTCCCTGAGTTGTTCTTCTGGAGATACCACCTTTATACAGTCTAAGCCCGGCTATTCACGGGATGTGCTGTTCCCATATGGGAAATCCCATTCCCATAACTTGAATAAGCATGTGAATAAGCACTTGCTTCCTTTCTCAGTTTGCCACAGTGGGAATTTTTGTCCAAATGCTAACCAGACATTTACCTCCATTAGGCCTGGAATTAGGTCTTTCCTGCTGTGCCATCTGTGCTTATCTCAGGTTTTGTTATGGTGGCTGATCTTATGGGGACAGTGTTTTTGAGACAGCCAACGGCATTCTTTCTGTCCTTACAGAAAGCAAGCCATGATTTAGACCTGCATTAGCTATATGTGTGTGAAAGAACATACAGTAGCAATTAAATCAATTCATTAATTGATTTATTAATTAAATTAAATAATTAATTAATTTAATTTATTAATGAAATATAAATTGTGGTTTTCAAGTTTTCAGAGGTAATCCAGTATTTAAGTATAACCCTCCCTAAGTGAGTTTTTTGTGTACATAAGAAGGGTTTTGTAGATGATAAATGTAAAACTGTATGAGCCTCAACATGTTATTCCCATTTGTTATATGAATTAATATTTTCTTCAAGAAATAACATCTCATGGTCTCAAAAGTACTTTTTAATTCCCTGCCAAGAATTACAAGGTTGATTTTTTTCAGTCACAAATGTGCTTTCTTCTTTAAAATGTAAATTCTGAAAACGGGGCAGTTGTATATGTATTTGAGTGGCCATAGGTGGTTGTTTGCCACAAGAGACCTGATTTTTTAAATCACCAGCCCATATTTTTTTGTGGTGCATGAGGCTGAGTATATGGAAGACTATGCTTGGGATAATTGAACATCCATGAATTAAAGATAGGATATTAGGAAAAAATTATTCAGAAAAGCATTATCAACTGTTGGAAAAGGCTGCTCAGGGATGTGTTGATCATCAGTCATGGAACTACTGAAAAGACATGTAGATGTGGCACTTAGGGACAAGGTTTAGTGGTGGACTTGTCAGTGTTAGGTCTGCTGATTGACTTGATGATCTAAAGATCCTTTCCAACTTAAGTGATTCTATGATTCTGTGTGGGAGGGGAAATAATGAACAACATTTCCCTGATCCCCACCTCAACACAGAAGGGTTTAGAGAACTATTGGGCAGTTCAGCCTCTTTGCTCCTGGCTTTTCTAAGATGATTATCTCTTCAGTTTTTTCATATTTTTGACAATATTTCCTGCTCTTCTGTGTACTTGAATTTTCAGGTGGAAAAGTCATCTTCTGGAATAGGTAGATCAGCACTCAACATTCTCATTTAGATATTTAGTGAAAAACTATTATTTTACAGATTGTTCTGTGTTAATCTAAGGATAAATCCTAATAGGCTGTATGCCTTTTTTATGTGACTTTAACTTATATCCAGCTTATATTCATGATTACAGAAGATAGGTTCGCTAGAACCTTTTTCTGACTGTCACTGCTGAAATTCAGGCAGAGTTCAGATTTCAGTCTACAAAGTAACTACCTTGCTTCCACTTATTCTACTGTATTTTTTCATGTTTTTATTCTAGTACTTTTGTTATATTTGTCCTTACAAAGTTCTAACTGTATTGATATGCTGGACTTTGACAAATTATTTTTTTTAACAATTGGCATATTTCTAATCTACTGTCTTTGATGCTACTGTTAAAGGGGCTGATTTCAGCTGTACTTCAGTTCTCTGGGAACTCTTAGGTGAATACCACAGGGTCCTGACAATTCACCACTACCACTTTATGGATGGCTGCTATAATCTTCTCTACTGATATTTCAATTTGACACAGTTCCTCAGATTTTTCTGCCATAAAGAACAACTTTGATATAGAACTTTCCCAGCCTGTTCTGTGGTAAGCAGTAAGGCAACAAATTAATTTGCTGTGTCTGCAATAGCCTTGAGTGTTTCTTTTATACCTTGGTCATCCTCTGGTCTTACAGATACACTGGCAGTCCCCCTACTCCCACTCCTCTGCTTCTGAAATGTTTGAAAAAATTGATGTATCTGTTCATGTCTATTTCGGTACAATATTCAGCCCTATTTTGCAAAAAAGCCTGTGGGTCAAATAAAAATTTTGTTCTCCCCTTCAAGTAAGATTTAAAGATCTCAAAATAAACAACCCTCACATTTCTTGCTGCTTCTCCAAGCAAAAATTAGGATGACATATACTCCTGAATGTTTTTCTTTTCTAAGCAGGGGAAAAAAAAAACTCCAAACCAACTATTTTTTTTCTTGCACTGAAAAGAAAAAAAAAAGAAAACGTACAAGGATGGTTTTAAAGTTTGCCTTTAACTTAGTTGCTTTCTTAATTAAAGTGAAGCAACCCTCTGACTGTCAGGTAGTGCCAGACCTGCAACTGTCAGAGGCTACAGCTTCTGCAGTGTTATTGCAGTTGTGTGTTCAAATTTTGAGTTACATATCTAGGGAGCAGTTTTGAGGTGATCGTCTGTAGAGTCTTATAATACTTCTGTCCATTTAAGTGTTTCAAGGAAACATGCACAATTTTGCACGTATTGTGGCCATTTCCTTTTAGAACTCTGGTCTTAGAAGTTCAGAAGATAAAGGTTATAACCATCTGTGACTATGATTATGCTTAAATGTCAACTCCATCTCAAACAGGCTTCATACCAAAGAATACCATTCTAATAGTTATCAAAGGGCTGCTAACCTCATCAGACACATTGTCAGCTCAAGGACTGCTAGAGGAAATTTAATACAGGAATGGCCAGTCACTCTCAGATATTTCTGGAAGAAAACCCAATAATTCAGGATCAGTGCATAAGTTTTCCTTTTACATGTAAGAATTCTGTAACATTGATTGGTCACCTTTTAACATAATTTCTGTCAAACCTCAATATATACATGGAATGTACAATTCTCAAGTTAGTGCTTACACCTGACCCGTTAGTGTGCCGGCCTCCTGATTCTGCTCACCCCACTGCATTTCCTGTGCATATGTGTTCTATAAAAAAAGTTTATATGCATTTATATGAACCTCATATGTCTAACTCCTTTGCCATTTTGCATGTGTAAATCCTGCTAAGCTCTGTTCAAATGCCATGAGTAGAATGCCTTCACCATTTGGACACTTCTGGTAGGTAGATCTCTGCTTCATGTTTCCTTTGAGAGAGTTTATTCTAACAGGTGTTCTCTCTCATATTTGAAAAAAAGTTTCCTTTAAAGAACTTGCAATTCTATAGAGACTTCTCTACAGTACTTTGAAATAGCTTTTGTCATGTGTCAAAAAAAAAAAAAAAAAGGCTTTCCTCCGTGCCCTGCATTATCATACGTTATCTTCTGAAGTGATTTAGAGAGTAGAGAATGTATTATCAGAGTCTGGTTCTAAAGTTACATTTGTAGAAGTCTCTACAGATGTTGGGTTTATGGAAACTGTTTTCCTTCCCCTCTGTTGGCTTTTTACACAGATGTTTCCTCCAGCATATTTTTCTTTTGTACTTGCACTTTAAATATACATAGAGATGAGTCATTGTGGTGTAGAGATTATTAGCTCCAGGAATGTTTCATTTATTCCTAAAAGTAATTTTCTAATATTTTTCCTTCAACTCCATCCATCTGGAGGTTGGTGCCTTGGAACAGGCAATGCTGGATGCTTTAGTCATGGATCGTGTGGATTTTGTGAAACTATTAATAGAACATGGAGTGAACATGCACCGTTTTCTTACCATATCTCATTTGGAAGAACTCTATAATACAGTGAGTATTTAAAACCCCAGTGTACAACTTCAGATATCGAAGCCTGGAAACAATACTGTTTTGCTTACAAGATCTGATAGTTAGGCCACATTTTTATAAAGGATTTTTGAAAAAAAAAAAAAGGAAATTAATGGGTTTGTTTGGTTTTGACTGTAATGTGGGAATGGTGTACCAGGTTGTTATTTTTGATTCACTGTCATAAACCAGATTGAATACTCGTTGGAAACTGATGAGAAATATGTTCAGATTTTAATCTGGTATGTAATACATGCTTACCTTGCTGAAAATGATACGTTGTTTAGACCAAAGCTATACCAGCTTCTTTCTAGAATATGTCAAAATTTAAGATAGTAGAGGTGTTGCAGATCATTGTTGAAATATTTTTGAAAAGATTCGTGAGTAGAGTGGGGAGAGTTTGAATCATAGTAGTTTATTCTGTAGATTTTTTAGCTGCTTTCTTATACTGTATTGATTTTCTAGTGTAAAGTGACGTTTGTTTACTGTCTTTTCTATTCCCACCACAGAAACAAGGACCATCAAATCTCCTTTTACACCATCTAGTTCGAGATGTGAAACAGGTAATAGACATAGTAAAGGCTGGGGGCAAAAACACTAGATTAGAACTTCAGTGTCCACTGGCAAGCTGATATTAGATAATATAGGGGAATTTTAGTAATAGAAGTGATGGCTTCATTATTACAGTCCTATATCTGCTAAATGGTTTCATCTTAATTCCACTGACCCCCTAAGCAATTAACCAACATACTGCTTCTGAGGCTCTCAAGGGTCCTGTACCTTAATTTCAAAGCTGAGCAGTTCATGCAGATCAGACTCTCTTTCTCACATTACTAAATTGACATTTTGAAGTGATTGTACAAAAGACTTAATGAATTAGTGCAGCAATTATGCTCATTGCTTTAAGGTTTTCTACTTTTCCCCCAAAGTTAAAGAAGTCTTTCCTTGTTAGAGCAGTAACAAAAAGTTACTGTGACTAGAGATAATAATTTGATGTGCTGCATTGCCTAGGAGAACAGAAGGTGGCAGTGGATGACTACTGCATGGAGCACTAGTTCCATTAGTAATTTAGTAGCAGCCTTGTTAGACACATCATTAATTTATTTCACAGTTCTGTTATCTATTGTACCTCACAGCACTGCTTAGCCAGGAAGGGATGACCTGTTCTTTATGCATCTAGACTTCAACGAAGGAGATTCCTAGATCCAAATCTAGACTAACTGGCTAATTCTTTCCAGGGTGTGATTGCTAAGATAAAATGAAATGGGAAGTCTGACTGTGTGCAGAGTTCTGTTGGATTTGTGGTATGATTTTGTTATGGTGGGTGACTTTCATGTCAATCCCATTTATGGTTCTTTAGATAGATGTAGGGTATCCTGGTCTCCATAAAAAACTATTTTCTGTGTTTTTCCATACTGATGAATGTACTCAAGATCTAATTTACGTTATAAATCTGAAAGATCTATATGTTGAAAGGTCTAAAACTTGAAAAAACACTGAACTTTTCCAGGGTGAGAAATCTCTCTTCTTCACTGAAGTGATTGATATGACCCCTTCCCTAAAATTCATATGTATACGTCTCTGTATATGTCAGGACACTTTAGGAAAACCCAGTAAGTGATCTAAAGAGAAGCTTTCGGCACTTGATATACGGTAATGTAATTAGTGTGAAAAATGTCTGCACAATTTCAAAACCTTCTATGCCATTCTGTAAGCTAAACTTGGGACCTGCAAGCAGGTCTAAATGCTGAAAAGCGTTTTTCACCTGAGCTTCTGTAAGTACAAATAAGTGCTCTGTGAATGGGTTGTGCAGTTGTAGTCTGATTAAATATGGTGACACTGTAGTTGGGACAGTCAGCAGAGTGATGGGACCATGGATTTCTGAATATTTTCTCCGTTAGTGTGACCAGCTTTGATGGTGCTATTTTTGAATGAAGATACACTGCAGTCTGGTGTGATCACATAAAAAATGGGGATTAGTGCAGAGAAGTATCTACAAGCCTAGGTAGTCAGAAATAGCTGCCTAACTCTCAGTGACAGACCTGACAAACTATTCTGAGACATGCTTTTGCCCTAGAGTGTACTGAGGCTTGCTACTGAAGTCTGTCAAAAAATACCTTCCGTCCAATGGAGAAAAAGACTTTTCACAGTCTGAAAGGCACACATTGCTAGGAATACATGACATCTCTGACCCCATTTATATATAGGCCCTTTTTTCACTTCAAGGAGTTGCAGTTTCAGGTGTTACCAGTAATTTTTAAAATCTGCATGGAAGATAATCTGTTCTTCAGAGAATTTGTCACAAACCTTGGGTCTTGGAAGGACAGTGCAGGTAAAATGGGCAATGGTGCTTTAAACAGAAGTGGTGAGAGACTCAGAAGGTAGATATTGTGCATATACTGCTGTTTCCCTAGTTGGCAGGACAGACTTGAGCTGCAGCAAGATATTTCCAGTCGCTAGGAATTACTCTGCAACATTAAATACATGCTTCAGCTACTTCTTCAATTTTAATTAATCAAAGTGCTTAATCATACCATGCTAGTTTTCTCTTGTTATGAGAAGGCTTTTATCAGTACCTCTGCTGTTGGTGCTTGTCCTGAAGAACTGTTACCCTCACTGTTGGATGCAGCTGATCTTGTGAACATTGCAATGTGTGTCCCTATGCAATGTGGGTACAGCGAACTGCAGATATCACATTTTTCCCTCTTTTCTAGGGGAGTTCCATAGGTGTAATGAATGTGCACATATGAATGAATATGAATGATGCAGGAGCTCTTAGCCGCACATTTTTCCAATTTTCCCTTTCAATAGGAGGGCTATGACATAGTCGAATGTTGCATAAAACAGCATCGTGAAATGTTTGTCACATTTGGTATTTCAGAACAGCCTTTCTCTGGATTACAAGATATCACTGATTGACATTGGACTAGTGATAGAGTACCTCCTTGGTGAAGCTTATCGGAGCAGCTACACAAGGAAGAATTTCCGAATTCTCTACAACAATCTCTACAGAAAACACAAGGTAGCTTCTTCCAAATCACTGGTTACCAAGAAAAGCCAAAATGTGACACCTGAAAATAGCTCGGGTTGTCATCATGATTTGTCTGAAGAGCATCATTTAAGTGCATGCCATGCTTGTCTCTTTGAGAACTGTGGAGAGGTTGCAAATAAAAGAGAAAAATCCTCAAGACTACTGGTGATTGTTAAATTATTTATTAGTTTAGTAAATTTACCTTCATTTCCAGTATCTGGGTTGTGTTTTGTCTATCATCCATCAATAAGGAATGACAAGATCGTGCCAACCACCATTTTCCCTTTTTTGAAACAGTTACATGTTTCCATTCTTGCAGCTTGAACAACATCACAGAAATACTGAATTCCACATGCTTAGAATTAGACTTAGGGCACGTCAGCATTCTCCCTGTTGGTTTTCCAAAATCAGCAACTTAAAAGCAGCCCAAATGTCTCAATAAATTAGCTGAATGTCATTCCCAGCATCACAGAAGGATCAGATTTACTGCATAAGAATGATCCCCAGTTTTTGAAGTAGAACTAGACTTTGAAGTTCTTCCATATGTTTAAAAACAAACAACAAAACCCTCTCATCCCCATGAACTCTTTCTATGACTAAGAGAAGAACCTCATACTGATCGGGGAAAATGAGAAGAAATAATGAAACATGTAACTTGGAGTGAATAGAAACGCAGAGTCAGAGCTTCCTGTGTGTCACTACTTTTTAACACAATGCTTAAAAAAGATGTGAGCAGTGGTGATCACATCTTCGCTCTTTCCTAACGAAGTATGACCTTAACAGGGATAGGTGAAACCACATAATCTTATAACTAGGAATTGCTGGGAAGAGCATTAGAGATTCAGCTGTTAACATTCTTCCCTCTTAGGCAACACTGAACAAAAGTTACAGAAATTTTAGATGTGCCATCCTTCAGAGGAAATTATCAGCAAAAAGTTCAGAGACTTCTGTCTTTCAAATGGCTTATGGCACGTTTGATAAAGGTCAACACTCAGAAGAGCTTCCAGACTGGGTGATTCCATCTGTTGCAACCCCGTTGTTGCAATTCATGGATGCTATATGGAAAATCAGTATTTTGAATTCAGAGACTCAGAACAATACGTATTTTTTTACCGAGATGTGAAACATGCCGTTTTTTCCCTTGATGGTATAAGCTCCAGCGGTAGTTATGGTGATTGTTGAGTCACTAGTTTTTGAATAACATCAGTTTCTACACGCACTCTTGCAGTCAGCAAGTACCAGCAAACTTTATTTCTAATTCGTATTTCTCTCCTTGTGTTTTACGGTTTGCCTTTGGATCCAGAGAGTTGTCTCCAGCTTGCCTCAAAGCCTGTCTCATTCCTTTCATCAGAGTAATCAAATGGATAGTGGAATGGGATCCACCGAAAGTACTTTGCATTCTCAGTTCTTCAGAACTGCACAGCCTTACAAGTACAAGGTAATATTGCTTGTTCTAGACTTCACTCAGGACATATTAGGCTGATAATAATTTTATTGACAAATTTTAGACATGTTGGTCAGGCTCTTAGTTTTCATAATTCTACTTAAATTGCAGTGGAAACAATGCTTTACTGCGCACTGTTCATGAAGTACAAGTCTTGCAATTTTAATGGTGAAATCAAGCTCAGACTCCTTCTGCGATAGTTTTTGAACTTCCATCCATTAGTTGCTATGGGCTTTAATTCACAGAAATTTATTATCACCAAATTTCTGAGTATTAAGCATGTGTGAAAACTCTGATTTGGAAGAGATACAAGAGTTCTCTGACCCTCCTAATGCTTTCTCATGATTGCTTATTAAAATGCTAGACTAAGCCTGTTAAGAAGAGGTACATTTTGAATATTTGGAAAATGGGGACAGAGTATTTTCTTTCAAAGAAAGAATGATAAAAGAACAAAAATTTGCATTCATTCATATCTATGTATCTATCTATCTGTCAGTCTACCTATCTATCTATCTGACAAAACATAAAGTAGAATGAATTTAAATGGCTGTGTTGGAATTAGTCAGAGCCAAAATGAACCTGTTATAGCACTGACACTTCCTCACTTATATCAGTAAGATTTTTTTTCCTGTACCTTTCACTGAGAAATATCCAGATATGAATGTATTACAAGTGTGACAGACAGTAAAAATAATCTTTTAAGTACCTAAGGCGTATATTTCAGTCTGCTGTTTGCTTTTTCTTCTATCACAACACATATAAAAAGGAGAGTAAAAGCTGGTTTTTGGTATCATGGGGTTTGGAGGCTGCCCAACACTATGGAAAAGGAAGTTATGAAAGGCATGGATGCAGAGTAAGATGTATTTTTCCTTTGTTAATGTTACCAGCTTCTTAGCATTGGTAATCTGAACATGATCCTAGCCGTGGTTTATGACTTAAATATAAATAGCTATCAAATAGTTTGCTACTTGCAATTCAGATTTGCATGCTGTTTTATTTTCATGAATCTGAACCTCAACCGTTCACTGGGCTTTTTTTTTTTTTT
>VZTE01002092.1:703282-758088 GCA_013397775.1 Eulacestoma nigropectus
TTTTTGTATTAATTTATAGGAAAGATCCAGTGCTTTCCCCAAGTATAAGAAGAAATCAAAAGAGGGTATAAACTACACAGAGAATTATGAATCAACTGACTTCATCTACCCCTATAATGACCTCCTGGTTTGGGCAGTATTAATGAAAAGACAGAAGATGGCAATGTTCTTCTGGCAGCATGGAGAGGAAGCCATGGTCAAAGCTGTTGTGGCTTGTAAACTTTACAGAGCAATGGCACATGAGGCTAAACAGAGCAACATGGTGGATGACACTTCAGAAGAACTCAAGAAGTATTCAAAGTACGGGTTCTCCCTTCATTTCAGTTAAAGTTCTCTGGTACTGAGAATGGTTAGATACTGCCCTAATCCACTTAGAGTTAATAAAGTTAGTGATGCCATGGATTATGGAGTATAAAAAAATACTTTCAGATACTCACTATTGATATTAGATAATGAATCTATGTGTAGTGTGGTGGAGAGTTAAAGGAAATCTATTTGCATATAACCTAGATGCATATTTGAAAATATAGGTGAGTAATGTATACCTCAATATCTGCTAAATGGTCAAGTGAAAGGCTGAAATTTCCCTTGCAGCTTCTCTTCCAGTTCAATTTGTTAAAAAGCCACATGGCACATAGATGTTGGACTGTTCAAATCTGTAACAAGTAGTAATGAGCAAACCAAAATCAGTGCTTAAATCCTGCTCTGTGTAAGACTAAGTGGAAAGTGAAATACCTGATTGAATGAAAAGGGAAGTAGACCAAGAATTTTCTTTGAGTTTGTAATTTCCAGTTAGTGTTTCCTGGTAGTTCTTCTTGTTAGTAATATATT
Organism: Eulacestoma nigropectus; assembly: GCA_013397775.1. Lineage (NCBI taxonomy): Eukaryota > Metazoa > Chordata > Aves > Passeriformes > Eulacestoma > Eulacestoma nigropectus. Next base: position 704,114 of record VZTE01002092.1, read on the forward strand.
TTCTGTTTTGTAGATTTCATGTTTAAGATTCAGGTACAATAAAAAGTACTTTGTTCTTCTGTATGCAGCTCCAAATCTTAATTTGAATGAGTGTATGTACCTTCCTTGAGGAGTCTTCTCTGCAGAGATGTTTTAAAGTCAGTCCAAAAGAAGAAACTTCCTCAACTGGCTGTAATGCTTGCCCACAGTGGTGATGAATCTGTTGTTGAAGCAAATACAAAGAACTTTGTAGGGTCCATTTCAATCACTGAGTGAGATTAAGAACAAAACAAATAAAAAAACCACAAAACAGGATGGCCCTAAACATTGTGATTAGGACTAAATAGGCTTATACCCCAAATAGTTTTTTACTAGCTATATTGATAAAGCAATGAGAAAAATGGGAGAAGGCATGTTTACTGAGATTGATAGCTGAACTTCAGTTACCAGAGTATTCACAGCAACCTCTTTTCATCAGTAATTCTGAGTTTGGACTGATCCCCGTTATACTGACTGTTAATTCCTTTCTGCTTTAGGGAATTTGGGCAGCTTGCCTTAGATGTGCTGGACAAAGCATTCAAACAAAATGAGCAGATGGCCATGAAGTTGCTGACCTATGAGCTGAAAAACTGGAGCAACTCCACTTGCTTAAAGCTGGCGGTGTCTGTGGGGCTGCGGCCCTTTGTGTCCCACACGTGCACACAGATGCTGCTGACCGACATGTGGATGGGGCGCCTCAAGATGCGGAAGAACTCCTGGTTTAAGGTAGCATCAGTCTCGTTTATTCTGAGCATTTAGGCGCTCTTTAGATGCTTTATATGTGTTTTTTTGGTTAGAAGCATGGCTAATGTAGCTTTAGATAGCTGAGCTTAAGCATGCGTTGGAATGTGCACATCTGGGAAACAAAAGCAAGGGAGGGAGGGAACGGAGTACTTGCTTCTGTTTCATTTCTTTGCAAAAGCATCTGTGGCATGACATTAGAAGGAAGGATTTTTTTGTTGCCCTTCCCATTCTCTCAGCACTTTTCAGTCCTTCCTCACCTGCTCTTGTTTCCCCACATTGCCTGTTCCCTGGCAGAACTGCTGGGGGAAGGACGCTTTCCAGACATGGGGAGCAGTATTGAAAGCATCCCCAGATACCATGACGCTCTTCAAAGCCACAAATCAGCCAAGAGCAACATGTTTCTTCAGAGGCTGTCAGACTGTGATACAGATTCCCAGCACCAATTACTCCTATTCCAGCCAGGGGAATTGCACTGGGTTTGTGCTGGCACCAGGCATGGCTGACTGCGGCCTCAGGTCTATGCTATCACTGCTTAATTGATCTTAACTGAGCTCTCTTTTAGGTCATTATGAGTATTCTCCTGCCTCCCACCATCCTGATGCTGGAGTTTAAAAGCAAGGCAGAAATGTCTCATGTGCCTCAGTCTCAGGACTTCCACCAGTTATGGTATCACGGGGAACAGAGCCCAGTCAGCTCGAAAGATACTTTGGTTAGTCTGTGATGATCAGTCATTTGTGTGTCAGAGTCTATTTGTTCACCACAGTGCAGTTCTGAGGAGTGAGAAGATGGTCATCAGGTGGAATGAAATGGCTGGAGCCCAGTTCTCAAGAAGCATGGGTTAGGTCCTTAGTTTGGATATGGACTCAAGTGAACTTGGTACAAGTAACTTCATCTGTCCTGGATGTTACTTCTGTACTGACCACAATGAGAAAATCCTTCCCAAACTCACATTTATTGCTAGTGCAGGAAGGGAGCAGCCCTACCTGGGGAAGATAAGAAAAGTACTTATGCACATTCTACTTAACATTAGCTTTTGATTTTATCTATTAGTCTTTAGCAAAAGTCCAGGCTACTGATTTTCCTTAAATACTCTTATACAAAGTGCTATAGAAAAATATACAGACCGTGTAGCTGTGCCATGTACAGCATGTTTCACATAGTGCATGTTAATTATTGCAAATGAGATGGTTGTAACCAGAAAAAAGCAAGCTACAGTAATGGTTTGTGTATTCAGAACAAAGTTTAGACACTTGTGTCTGTCTTCCCTCTAAAACAACACTACCTTTGCAATTATATGCCATTGTTTCTTCTAAAATTTGTTTTCTTTTAAAGAAGGGTTATGATGTGGAAAAGGGTGTTCAGAAGTCTGATGAAAGCCAAGTAGATGGTGGACAAGGAAACCTGCCTGGAACTAGAAAAATCTATGAGTTCTACAACGCACCAATTGTCAAGTTCTGGTTTCACACGGTTAGTCATCACTCTAGAACTTGGATTGACAAACTCCTCCTTTGATCCTTCAAATGCCACTTAATCCTGCTTTTACTTTTTCTAGCATGGATTCGCAATCACTTAGTGTTGGGTGTAGATGGGAAGCTATTTGAATATTTCTCTGACAATTAAGTGTAAAGATTGTCTGCTAAAATCATGCAGCTGAACTAAAAAAAACCCAAACACCCAGAAAAACTATTATAACGAACTAAAGAAAAACTGAAGCACAGGTTTTTACAGTGGTCAGTTGCAAAGGTTAAGATCTATTTGAAGGTGGGCTTATGTACCTTTAGTACTTCACTGATATTTGATATCCTTTCTTTAAGAATTGTCCCTGGAAGAGTGAATATTCATCTATAGGAGATAATTTTCTATAGGAAATATGCATTTATTAAATCAGTTTTAGTAACCCTGTATCAGTAGAACTCAGGATGTTTAAGATCAGGCTGCTCATTAGGTCAGACCACTGTGTACATAAACTTTTACTCTTTTAGCTGTGTGTGTTTAAGTGGTTTGTAGTTTGTAATCTATTGCGTCAGATACATTTATAGCATGTTCTTGTACCTCTAAAATACGTGTTGTGCACCTGATACCATCCTTGTGTTTTGGAAGGCACTGATTAACCAGCAGTGACTTATATAACTTTGAGAATTGTTACTTGTTCCTACAGAAGGCTGGGATAAAAGCATAACATTGCCCTAGCATTCAAAGAATGGTGTGCAGATCACAGAATAGAATCACAGAATAGTTAGTGTTGGAACGGACCTCTGGAGACCATCTAATCCAACATCCAAGATAAAATAGTCTGTCTCTTATATGGGATGGGGCCTCCTCGGTGGACAGGTGCTACAATTGTTCATCTTCTGCTTCTACCTATTTTTTCAGCACTAAACTACCAAATTCCAATGATGTTTAGATGAATGTTTTATGACATTCCCATAAAAACAAAGCAAAACAAGATAGAATAAAACTTTGGAGAACTGGACTAAAGATTTTGGGCTCAAAAATGTGGCAGTGTCCCAGTAGTTTGAGTACCTATAGTGAGGCCAATATATGTGTTATGTTTGCAGAAATTTGTTGGAGGTTTTTGTGCATATGAATTATATACTGTGTGTTGCAGATGTCCTACCTGGCGTTCCTCATGCTCTTTACTTACACCGTGTTGGTGAAGATGGAACCAAGACCAAGTGTGCAAGAGTGGCTTGTTATCATTTACATTTTCACTAGTGCTATTGAAAAAGTCAGGGAGGTAAGTTTTTGCATTCACACTTCTCATCTGTATTATAAACCAGGGAACACTTGTCTGAAGAATGCTAAATTCTGCATTGTTTTTATAGAGAATTATACAGGGAATTTACTTATTGGAAGTCTTTTATTAGAAGACCAGTTCTTGAAAATGCATCTTAAATTTTGTCCTTAATTCTCTACTTTTCTGTGTAGAGCTTGTGGTAATGTGTAGGTCACTTTAGAGTGACTGCTGAACTGAGATTTGGAACCTTGATGTAGGCACCTGGTCCTTAATTTTCTTGAGTGGGCCATTAGACTTCTAGTAATAAAATTTGTCTTTAGATATCCAATCTGAGCAAGGACTTGTTAGGAATTAATAGGTATTCTGCATAGAACAATCTATGGCTCCCCCTCAGGTCTAACCAGCCTTCTATAAATGAACTTGGAAAAAATCCACAATTAGCTTTTAATAATGGATTTATTGAGCACGGAAAAATGATATTCCAATCAAAACTAGTTGCAATTATTTGCAGTTGATTAGACCTAAGCTTCTAAACACAACTTGCACTCCAAACCTGAGTTTGGGGACAAATGCAGATACGTATTTCCCCAATTATTCTATCTGCTCTGACATACCTTCACTATAGAATCAGCACGTAGTGAACAATAGTTAACGCGGCACGCTGAATGCGGCTAGGTCAGAGTGCGCTTGACCGCGTTCTTCTGACCGCACTCTCTGGATGTGGTGGGTGCTGTTCGCAGCGGGAGGGTGTGCGAGACCACCCGAAGGGCTCACAAACCCACTGATGTCAAAGGCGCAGGGGAAGGCAAAGAGGAAGGGATGGACTCTCCGTGCGGTCACAGGAGCAGGTTTATTGGAACAATGGAAGAGGGGCACGAAGAGCCCCAAACACGCGTGACAGACGATTCTATACCTCGGCTGCTAGGGGTGGAGAATAGCCAGGGGACAAATCACAAACAGGCAAATGGGAGGAACAAAGGTGGAGAAACATACACAGAACCAATAGGGAGCATAGGAGGTGGGGAGACAAAACTGTGAACCAATGAGATATTGAGAAGCCTAGAACATTCGGGAAGACGACTACATAAGGAGGGAGAAGGGAGGAGAGGCAGTGGGCCAGCTAGGAAAGGGAAATTACCACACAGTTGCAGGGGCTTATGGTTTATCACCATCAGCTTAAGAGTCTTGGCCTCTTGCAAGGTCCCACCAACGAAGTTGTTTGGGTCGGTGGTCTTGTTTTTCACCGGCCAGCACCATATGGTGCTGGCACACCGCAACAAATAGAAATGTGAATTATCTTTTGTTTGACTTTTGAAATACTGTACTTTCAGAGGGATAGAGCTAGCCACAAAAAACCAGCCACGGTTCTGAGCAAAAGATGCTGTAAATACAGATCACTCAGAAGACTGTGAAATCAGTATGAGAGAGGTGAAGGATTTCAAGGGACGGTAAAGATACTGGGAGTATATCAAAGCTTGGATGAACTTGCACGTTCTGTGTCAGCATGAGATAGGACTGAAAAAATCTACATCAGGATTCCCTGAGAAAAAATGTTAAATGTAAAATAGCAAGCACTTTGGAAATCACTTGATGGTGGGACAGTAGAAACAACTACTCTTCTTTCTATCATCATTGGTTGGACACTTAGAAATTGATGTCTCCTACTTGATTTTCTTTATCCACATTCTAGTTCTGGTCTGTTGGCAAAGACTTTGTAGGACACTCTCTCTTAGCCATGCAGTTGCTTAACTGCTAAGGGCCTTGTTATATATAACTGCAAACCTCTTTCTCTAGATTGTATCAAATAATTGTTAAAGCCTGAGGCCCTGCAACTAGTTGCTCACGTGAGTTAGTCTAGATCACTTGTTTACATTAATGTGTTCATATGCATAAATTCTTGCAAGATCAGGGCATAACATTTCAAAATCTCTCCCTTGCTTGGTGCTTATCAGTGTGATCTTACATAGCACTGCATAATTGGCCTCACCTGTGGCAATGTGCAAAGGTTTTATTTGCCTCCTCCCGAGGATTCCACTTCACACGCTTGCTCAGTGGAGCTTAAAATCCCTTTGGGGCACCTCACAGTTCAAGGAGTAAACATTTCATTCTTTACCTTGCTAGTTGCCAGCACTCCTTTTTTTAACGTGTCCTTGGCAGAATACAAGGATCTTTCTTTATATTTTTGGTCTGAAATAAAAAACATTAGTTATTTTCCCATCGGCAAGGTTAGGCTGGTACTTTCCATGACTTAGGGGTTAATGAAAAGGCTGTTGCAGGTCATGACTGTCCCTCGAGAAAATGCTTGTTAATTTCTAATAGTAAGTGTGCATAACAATTCTTTACTGGCTGCTCTCTTGCGCTGAGCTATGCATCCTTTAGTGAGTGGATTCAGGTTCAGAATCCATTTTTTCTTCAGGGAGAGGTATCCCATTTGATGTGGCATACTTGAACAATATAACACCACGGATTGAGTAAAATCCTCCGTTGATGGTGAACAGCAATAAGCAATAAATGGGTCTAAGGAAAAAGAAAAAACCAGAAGGGACAGGAGGGAAGATACATTCCCAAATATCATGAAAAAATTCAGACAGAAAAGGTAAAATAATGTATATGTGTTTTTAATGGCATTTCGTTGTGATTTTTTTCCCAAATTCTACCCAGGTATTTATCTCAGAACCTGGAAAATTCCGCCAAAAAGTGAAGGTGTGGATTTATGAATACTGGAATTTTACTGATTCTGTAGCTATCATCCTGTTTATGATTGGTTTTGGTTTGCGGTGGTCCAAGCCTCCTGTTCAAACTGCAGGGAGGCTCCTTTACTGCTTGGATATTATATTTTGGTACACTCGGCTCCTTGATCTTTTTGCTGTGAATCAGCATGCTGGCCCATACCTGACAATGATTGGGAAAATGGTAAGTACTGTGCTTTGAAGCAATATTTCTGTAGTTAAGGCATCTACCTTCAGGAATACGTAAAGCTCAGAAGTGACAGAAAATGAGAAGTCATGTAATAATTCACAATGAATGTATTACTTGAAAATACCGTGATTTTTTTTTTGTTTGTGAGTTGACCATAATCAGATGACGCTTTTCTTTAATTTATTAATTACATTAATTTATTCACAAAAGCCATTTTCACTTCATTCCTTAGAGAAGGGTTGCATTTGAGTTAGTTTGCAGATCCAGCTTGGTAACAGGAAAAAGAAAAGTCACTGCCTATTGGAAATGGGCTCACCGTGATAGATTATTCCCGTAACTCTTGGAAACTGTTTCATTATTATTTTACTTTTTGATTCAAATATTTATATCCCAGTTTATCTGGCAAAATACCTGTGATATCAAAGTTAGTTTTGTTTCTCTTTTGCTGTAAGAACTGCTGCTGAACTACTGTCTAGTCTAGGGGAAGATTCCTATTGTAATTTGCCTCAGTTATGGAGAACTCTCTTCTTAATACTTTTATGTTCTGTCTTTCATGGTAATTGTTTAGGAGGCAAAATAATTTTCACTGCTGTTCCTTGCTCTCAGTTTGAAAGAAGCACCACTGAACAAAATCGCCATTGTAAGGTCTCTGCATTTTTTATACCTTGCTTAAGATCTAAGAGAGACATGTGAAGCAAGTAGGACTTGTGCCTTTTTTGGTCTAGGATGCTTTTAACATCTATAAAATGCTCATATAGTCCAGGTCATAGAAATAAAATATTTTTATTTCCTCCAGCATATTAGATTATTACCTCTGATTTTTTATTCCTGTTTGTGAAAACAAGGATTGATACTCTTCCCTAAAGTGAATGTCTCCTTTACATATGATTAACACAACTAATTCTTTTACACAAACACGTCTTCCAGACAGGAAACATGTTCTATATTGTGGTCATGATGGCCATAGTCCTGCTGAGTTTTGGGGTGTCACGAAAGGCAATTCTTTCACCAGAGGAGCCTCCCTCATGGACACTGGCACGAGATATTGTATTTCAGCCCTACTGGATGATGTTTGGTGAGGTCTATGCTGGAGAAATAGATGGTAGGTAATTTTCAGAATATAGCTTGACAGCTTAAATATGTGCAGAAACATGCCAACTTGGGTCTACTTGAGTTTTGACCACCTACTGAGTCTTTTCTTTCTCAAACAATTCTGATACCAATATATGTATGTCCATAATGAGTAATACTGCATGAATGTAGTTGAAAATATGAGTTCCTTTGTTTAAATTAAAGATTAAGCTCTAAACCTTTCAAATTTAGTGTTTCAAATTAATTATACTGCAAATATCAGGGCAAAGCACATAGGAAGTAACAGTAAGCTACTTCCTGGTCAGGGGATCTGGCAGTGAAATAAATTTCCAGTTAAGTGAATCCAAAGCTGCTGATCTCTTGGAGAAAAGACTATAAAGTTGCCTTTAAGGAGGAAAGAATAAAGGAGGAAAAGAAAGGGAGAAATAAGTTATCTGGCTCCATTCTTAAACAGATAAACCATGAGCACATAGGAGAAACAGAACCAATCAATGTAAAGAGGAAAAATCATGTGTCTTGATTACGGCTTTAACCTTGTTTCAGTAAGACAGAGGAACCAGGCACTCCAGAGGTATTTAAGCATTACAGATGTAAGGCACTCTCATGCTACTGACTGAAGGTATAATTAAAACAGTCCCTAAAATGGAAAAGTAGGTATGCAAATAGAAATATGTATTTAAGGTACATAGTTCAGCATAGACCCAATTCATTAAAATAATCTAAGATGTTGCATCCATTATTACTGCTGAAACAGTCACATGTATTTTGGTTGTATAAGTCAAAATTCTTTTAATGAAAGCACACTGTTAAGTGTCCCAGTTTAATCCGTTTAATCACATAATAATTCTAAACCTTTAGAAATGTGACACTTCCCCAAATAAAGCTAGAATTTCTCTAATGACTCTTTATCCTGCAGAATATGTCTTGAATTTAGGGCTTCTGCTTTTAAAGTCTGTTTTAAAATTTCCTCAAAAGAGTTAAAATTGATTGGAAATTTAAAAGATTGAAAAGTATTTATTTTGACAATTTAAAAACATCAAAAGGGATCCATTAATTTCCATTATTTGTTGCTTTATGTCACAAATGTTCATAGCCATATACCCTTTTGAGTAAATGTGATTTTGCGTGTGAAGCTCTACACTCCAGTACTGATAAAGCAGCCTTTGAGCTGTATCTTTTTCACAGTGGAGTCTGTGATGCTCCTGTTTAAGGATCAAAGATTTGGATTTCAGCTTACCTGAGCGTGTGCCATCTCCCAAATACATTTCAGCGGCATCATATTTCCCCTTAACAAAAAGTGGAATGACTGACATAAGAACTGATATATATGAAGTGGTGTCTGCGGTTTCTCAGCAATGGCAACAGGGGTGGCAGTAGCATGAAGAGGTCTCAGTTCTCCTTTAGGTGGAGGTTGACCTTTAATTTGGAAATTTAGTGATGTATCTCTGTGAAATTAGTGAGAACTATTCTGTTTCCTGCTGAGACAAATAGGAAGCACAGACCATTGCTGTGCTCTGCTCTGGTTTCTGTGCTACTCATGTTCTGTATGTCTTTCATTTCCAGTTTGTGAAACCAATGAAGACTGTCCTCCTGGCTCCTTTCTCACACCGTTCCTGCAAGCTGTCTACCTCTTTGTGCAGTACATCATCATGGTCAACTTGCTCATTGCATTCTTTAAGTAGGTACCTTGGTATATTGCTGCAAAAGCAGCTAACGTATGTTCTGCCAGCACTTCTTAAAAGCTTTCACCAAAAATGCCCCAGAAAGGGCATGTTGATAGTGATGGCCGTATCCCATCTGCCATGGGGGTAAGTCAGATAAAGGAAAGAATGGTGATAGCAAGACAGTGCAAGGAAAGGGATGGTGAGAAGGCAGCTAAACTGTTTCACCACTTAAAAAGAATCTGACTTTGTGAAAGCAGACAATTGCAGCTGGCAAAAAAAAGCAACCTTAGTTCAGCTCTGAAGTAATTTTCCCTTCCTAAAAGCTGTATTTGTTGTGCTGAGAGCCTATATAGTATTCATCATAAGGTAGGCCAAGTTTTAAACCGGCAGATAAGTGAAAAGTGTTCGAGAGGAGAGTATAATGACTGTAGGATCATGCTTTTCCTTTAGGAAATAATTTGAAAATTCTTACTTACTTGATGCAATCTTATGTGGTCTAGACTGAAATCTAACTGTAGTGTTTCCAACAACCTGCCTTTTAATGTGTGTTGCCACAGTAGAAAGGGTCTCTTTCTATATTATTCTATGAATTCTATAGTAATTCATAGTAATCCTATAGTAATTAATCAGTGTCTTTATAGTAATTCTAACCCTTCCTGTTTTAATGGGAACCCTTTGTAGTGGATCAAGTTCTGTAAAATATTAGTAAAAAGCAGCCTAACCCAAGTGGTTATTTATTTTTTCCTATAGCTCTAGCGTTTCTGGGGAAGAAGAAGTCATCTGTAGGTTAAAAAAAATTCAAATTAATAAAAGAAGTCATTAATATACAAGAAAACTGAACTATCAAAACTCATTCTATTTCCACTTCCAATAAGAAATCCCTTTCCTGAAATTGTGTCAAGGAAGTAAGCTATTATTTTATACACTATGTATTATTTTACAGCTGTGAAATTGTTACTGCAATTATTTCTGGAATTAAACCTTTAGTAATGTTGATATACTAAATCTTCTGTGCAGTGATTTGATTGTTCCAGAGGTGGGACCAGAAATGGATGGGTATGAGAAATACATTTAATTATGCTCTCAGAATGAGAGTCGATGTTTTTGTGATTAAATGCTGGATGTGTAGTATGACAGTGCACCTGAAATTGCAGTGCTAGAAACCACAACATTTCTTTCCTGTGCTTGGGTCTGTGAAGGTAGATACAGAAAATTATTCAGTGCAACAACAGTCATGTTTAATAATTTCACAGCTCCAATGAGTATTCTGCAGAAGAATGGCTCATGTAGCTGTAGCAAGTATATTTTTAGGGGGAGTGCACAGAACGATTTTGTTACAGTCTCCCTGTAGACTGACACCTACTTTTAATCCAGTCCAAAGAGGCAAACAATGCTGAATTCTCAGTCAGGGTATGTATTAAAGTTTAAATAGTATGACTGGGATTTCAAAGCCATGTCAGTGACATCTTTTGCCCAGCTCCAATTAATGTGAATGGGAATTGGATCTCCAAATCTGTTAGGCAGCTCTGAAGATCTCATTCCCTGTGCGCTAGCTGCAGGCACATGCTGCTGCTCTGTAAATCGAAGTTACTAAGCTGATTTACCTCCCTGGAGGTATGGGGCTTTCCTTCAATGTCAAATTAGATCTGCAGACAAGTGACTTGTGCTATATGGGGAGTATTCCTCACATGAGTGTTTCACCTTCCTTCCCCTCTCCCTCTGTGGCTCTCTCCTCAGTAATGTTTATTTTGATTTGAAATCCATATCAAACAAGCTCTGGAAGTACAACCGTTACCGCTACATCATGACCTACCATGAGAAGCCATGGCTGCCTCCACCCTTCATCCTCCTGAGTCACATTGGGCTTCTGATAAACCGCATCTTCCACCATCAGCCTCCAAATGAGTTGGACCAAGAGGAAGGCGATGTTGGATTAAGTAAGCTGGGAACCAAAAGAAATAGTTCGTCGTCACTCCCATCACTGTGGAGTTGAGTTCCAAAAAGAAAAGGGGGAATGCTTTGCTTTGTATTTGGCTGTTGCTGTGCTACATACTATGCATCAGTCTAGATACCTCATAACTCTGAGCTGAAATAAAGTGACAGCAACTTATTCTGTAGGAACTAATAATTTCTTATTTTAAAAGAAATTAAGCAGTACTGAAGGTATGAATTTCTGTACGTTTGTCATGAAAAGACCAATAATTCCTTTTTTATTACCTGGGGAAAGCAGCTGCAGAGCCCAAGGATAGAGGAGATCCAGAGATGGCAGATGCAGACAGAGAGCATAGGGGTTTCCCACCTCCTCACTCATTCCGTCCCTTTGTGCACTGGTTTATCACTGCACCTTACCTTCTTCACTTTTCCCAGCCTGGACTTCTTCATGCCAGGTCCTTCCTAATGCCTCTTTAAGGTGATGCCAGTTCCCTGTCCCACTGTCACCAGCTCTGCCAGGAGTAGCCTGAGCTGTTGTGGGAAGGGGACCTCAAGACTCTGGGGTGGAAATGAATACTCAGTAGTGGGGCTTGGTGATGGGAGTGAGGCAGGGAAATAGGGACAAGGAGAGGCTGGTGACTGTAACCATATCTAAAAAAGCATTGGGAAGAATTAGTATATAGTATTATACAGCCTCATCCTTTTTGATGCAGCACATACCCTTGATGCCTTATAATAGAGGTGGGCAGATGCATAAGTGATGCATAACCCTGCCTGGGTTATGCATTACTTAGAACTGCTCTGCTGAACATGCATCCCTGAAGGTATCTGGCATGCTCGCAGAGTTCAAAACCAGGCTTAACTAATCAATGCTGAATTGCTGTACTGCTGCTCCCAGGTTCAGCTCCCCCATCATGACTGGGTACACCAGGCTGCCTTTGAAGTGCCGTTGCTTATTTTCTGTGAAAGCACAGCATAAGGCAATGACATAGCATAGAGGGTGTCTTGTAATGAGCATTAGGTTAAAGGAAAACTGAAACCCTGCTTAGCACATCTGAAAGTCCTCGGATAGAAGAGGGCTCATGCCTTGCTTACACTTCTCCCAGAAGGAGAATTTTTTTTCTGTTTAGTCACCTCTGGGCGCCTTTTCTATATACCTGTACGTTGCTTGATAGTTTTCTTTAATTTTGGTGTTGTTATAATTAACTGGTTTTCACAACGAGGATCCAGGGCCATCCTGTGGAAGATCAATACCAAGATACAGAGTAAAATTTTGGAGGAAGAAACACAGATCAAATAGGGAAGAAAAGTGCCTGGAAGGTGATCAAGTCTCATTTGGAGTGAGAGGGGAAACCCCAGAACACGGTGGGAGTCTTCCCTGCTGAGCTGTGTGTTGCAGCTGAGTATTGCATCCTTGTATCAAACACCGCCTTGTTGCTTAGAACAGGTACCTCTTTAGCAAGTACAGTGAGGACTTTAGTAGATAAACAAGGACAGAAAAGAGGAGCTTGGAAAATGTAAAGTTTGAATCAGAGAAGCAGCTTTCCAACATATGCATTTCTTTGTACTGTCTTGTAATGGAGCTGTTCTCTCAGAAGTCTTGGTGTGCTAGAAGAATAGCACCATGAGCAGCCCAAGTTATGGAGTTTTAAACTTTTGAGTGTTTCTTTTCCCCCAGTAATCTTGGGGGTGAAGATCTTAGTGTTTTATACATATGACCATTTATTAAGAATATCTGAATGTTTTGTATATGTGAACATATTAATCAATTAGGTGGAAAAAAAAAAAACCTTGCAGCTCTGAGCACCTGAATGGACTGTAATTGTTGTAGATGACTAGGTCTAAATGAATGCCTGGGCCAAATTGAAATGAAATTTTTGTAAGGTTTACATATTCATATCTAACTCTTGTGAGTGACCTCTGTATAACAAAATAAAGGAAAATGTTTTTGAGAAAGTACATCTTTGTGAGCAGCCATTTGTACATGTATTTTTGAGTCTTTAAAGGAGAGTGCACTGGAATTTTTGTCTGTATAGTTTTGTTCCTTGTGTAAGGAAAGACAAAATCCCACGTTTTCAAGTATTGGGCATGAGTCTTTATACTCAAGCCCAAATTCACGCAGTTAGGCCAGATTCATTCTTGTCAAGGGAGGGAGCATAAATAAGCTTTTTCACAGGTGTTTTTTTTCTTTTTTCTTTTTTTACCTCCTTTTTTTCAGAGCTCTACCTAAGTGATGAGGAGTTAAAGAAACTCCATGACTTTGAGGAACAGTGTGTAGAAGAATATTTTCATGAAAAGAATGAAAACCTGAGTTCCAGTGGCAGTGAAAGGATCCGTTTGACAACAGAAAGGTGTGTTTTGATGCATATATGTTCTTTGTATAAATTTGTATAAAAGACTTTGATAAGCTAATGCTTTTGAAGCTGGTTATGGCCACTATGAACATGTGTAGGCCTTGCTAATTTGATGGGAGCGTATCTGTTTCTGTATCTGCATCTGTTTGAGGTGTATGCCAGATCTGCCTTGCTGACAGAATTGCATCCCCAGATGTGTGCAATGTGCACATGGTTAAAGGGGTACAGTGAGGTGTTGCTCAGTTTCACTTTTGCAGATCAGGTAGCACTACAACAGCAAGCCAGAGAACAGCACACAATATGTAATTTTATTCAAAAGCTTACTAGTGCAGGTACACTGTGAGAGTATTGCTTGTGATTGAGTATAATTGCTGTTTACGGAAACAACCAGAAAACCATTGTAGAATTATTTGCAGTGTAGTGTCTTGGTTTACACAATGTCAATATAAAGCTACTAACAGGGTTTCAGAACAATCAGTATTGGCCTAATTTAGTTTTCTATTGAAATCAATGGCAAATCTGCCATTAGGTCTAATGGGAAGAGTTAAAAAAACTGAACACTATAAAAAGTCTTACTCAATGCCAACACTGATCTCATCTAACAAATTTGTTTTGCCTAGAGAAGGCATCTTAATATTTTCCTGTTCATAATGTTATTTTCTGCATGTTAAAACTAAACACAGAAGCAATATAAACCTCCCCTCTAAAAGAAATTAAGTAAGTAGCTTTGTTCAGAAACTGCAGAATTGATTACTTCAAGAAGGTTCCATTTACTAGATCAATATAGATCTGGAAAGGAATTTTTTTCTGAGTGCAAGTGAAACACACTTCAAAGCATTGCATAACATCAATGCAAGAAATTAATTTAGATGAATAAAATGTTCTGGAACATTGGTCTTCAATTTTATTCAGCAATGTCTTAATACTACATATTTTAGTTACTCTGTGACAAAGGAAAGAAATTCTGTGTATTGCTTGCGGCTAGTTTATCATTGTCTTAGTGATAAAGTGCCAGAGAGTATCTTCAGGAAATATGAAGATAATGATTTGGCTAAAATTATGTAATTCCAGGCCAAGAAGTTCCTGCACTTTTCACTGGACATTTGAGGATAACAAAGAAGGTTTTGGTTTTTTGGGCAGTTGAATTTAACCAGAAGATAACCAATGGCATAAGATGCATAGAATCTGCTCTGGGGGCCAGATATGTTCTTGGGAAGACATGCTTCTCAGCAGTCTCCGGTATTTGAAAAATGCAGGATTAAAGAGTACCTGGCAGTTTGTGTGAGCCTTACCCTTCTCATGCTTGCACAAGAAATGTGAAATGCAGGATGTCCACCTGACAAGAAGTATACTTTATTTGCAGCCATAGCCAATGTAGCCTGCCATCCATGGTTTAGTAGTTCTATAGCAATTAATGGGTATCGGTAGGAAAACAACAATTTTTAAAATAGGTGCTCCTTGAGCAAAAAGTCTGTTTCCTTAAGAAACCCACTGGCAGTTTGGCTGGGCTTTGTCAAATACAGATATTAATGGTAATGAAAGTCACCATTAAAAAAAAAAAGCCTGTTTGAAACACTGACTTTTTAATGTGTTAATGGTTTCTTTCATCATCTCACAAACAGATGTACAGATCTATGTTTTGGTATTTTAATTATGTTTTCTTTTTGTACCTAGAGTGGAAGAGATGTTTCAACAACTAAAAGAAGTGCATGAGAAGGTATTTTATATCAAGGAGTCTTTAATCTCCCTGGACAGCCAGCTAGGACATTTGCAAGACCTGTCTGCCTTGACAGTGGACATCCTGAAAGTGCTTTCAGCTGTAGACACCTTGAAGGTGGAAGAAGCCTTACTGGCTGACACAAAACACCAAAACTGTAGGAAGCTGCCCCACAGCTGGAGCAATGCATTCTATTCCAAGACCTTGAGCAGCCTGGAGTGTTTGTATGACAAGAAATACCACTATTACAGCATGCCCCCCTCCCTCTTACGGAGCTTGGTAAGGACTCAGTCTCCATCAGAGTGCAAACAATTGAGGTCTGAGAGTAACAAGGAGGTAGAAGACAGCTCTCGAAAGGCAGAAATAGAAACAGATACACTCACTTCAGGAGTATCCTCTGAGACTAAGTCAACTCCTAGGTATGGGCAGTTTTTGCTGGTGCCCCCTGACCATCAGGGAGGGTCTTTTTCTGAGGATGTCACCTTAAGTTTGTCCTTTTTGAACACTCCTGCCAAGTACAAGAATGAATCATTCAGAGATAACCTGCAAAGTAGGATTGTGGCTCAGCAAAACTTGCCGAGTGTCAGCCTCCTTGGGAAAGAGGCAGAAGGTTATCGGTGGAGCCACAGAGACTTTGTTATTCATTTGCCACCAGAAAGGACTAATACTGTGGACGCTGCTCATCCTCTTGATCTCCAGCTACCGCTGGATACTGAAGAAAGTGCAGCATCCCCCTGCGATGACAGGGAAGAAGTTGAAGGTGGCTATGTGAACTGGGGATTCTCTGAAGGTGATGAAAAAGGAGTTTTCATCTCTGATTCGAAGAAAAAATCCCTGTACATACATTCCTCCTATAACAGGGACAACCATTGCCAAAATAATCCTGCCAGGCATGTCCAGTTAAGTGATTTGAAGTCCTTTTCCTACAACTCTGACAAGTCATGTCACAGCAGCAGCATCTCTCAGAACAGGCTGAAACGAAGCATCTCCTTCTGGATCAGCCCACTCTGGAGGGACTGGAATCTCTGCAGAAGCAACAGCTTACCATCCCCTAAGAAAGAGAGATCAGGGAAAACCTGCAAGGCTGTAGGCGGTAATTATAAAACATTAAACCTGTACAGTATCTTCTAGTGGAGAGTCCAAGACATTACAAAAATGTTTCATTTGCACCCAGAAGGTATTAGATGGGGTGAAGGATAGTAGCAGAGTCCAGAGTTACTCTTTCACTTTCTTTGTGTGAGTCTGGCTGTTGAGAATATCTGAAGTGTGCTTGGTATCCAAGCTGCAACACACCTGTGTGCCAGCCACCGTGATTTGCCCCATCTCCTGGAATCTCCGTGGCAGTGGCTACACAGCCAGGTGACAGAAGGATTGTGCTCACTCTGGGGAACACTCTTGACCTGGGGATGCAAAGACAGAATTGCAGGAACCAAAATATATATCACAATACCCTAGAGTTACACCAGCAGTATCAGAGAGGGGTGCATGGAGAATGAAAAGGCATGCATTTCAGTATTCAGTTTAAGTACCTCCCTGTCCACCATCAAGTTTGCTTACCAAGAGCTAAAATACATGATACTCCAGTTTTAGTTATGAATAGTATGAGATGACAGATAACATTAGTTGTTTTATGTCTTGTGATGGTGCACATCTTTGCAATGAACTGCTCAAGTATTTGGTTTGGATGTTACAATTCTTTCTCAGATTGCTTTAGACATCTGCCAGTTCTCAGTCCTATCAGATTTTCCCTCAGCAAACAGAAACTCTGCAGCTTAAAGGTGTTTTTTGACTCTTTCCTGCAGAATCTTTAGGATCCAGTGAGCTCCACCACAGTGCGGCAACAAAAGCAAAAGAGCAAAACAGAGACAGAAGGTCTGGGAGAGGAAAGAGGAATCAAAAACCTCTTCAGGTGCCGGTATGGGCAGATGCAAGAGAATTGTGTATCTCAAAATTATCTTTTTCTTTCCTTAAGAGCAGCTCTCCAGTGTGGTTTAATTGAAAATGTATACATTTAAAATGCTGCACACAAATTGGGGCATCTCTTGTATGTGTCTAGCTTCAGTTCAATTTTCCTTTTTTTCGGATGTGTGGGATTTCTGTTTTGAACTTGCTGACATCCAGAGATTTGATATACTGTGGTGATACTGATTTTACACAAGCGTAAATCAGTCCTTGCACTTCAGCTGGCAGGAGAACGTGTGGAGGCTTCATATGATCTAGGACAGACTGAAGGAGTGACCATATCCAGGGGGTGTACAACTGTACTCAAGTAAATTAGGCCTTATAATGTTGTCTCCTGCCTGCAAGAGTCCCATAGACTTTTCTCTGAATCCATCAAACAGTGCATTGCAGAAAGTGTATTGATTGTGTCATATGTATGGGGCAACTTTTACAACTGTGTCTGTGTGTTCATAAATAAAGATCTATTTCTAGAGCTATAAAGAAATTTCTATTGTCTTTGTTATCTGTTTAATGAGATGAATGCTGAAGACTGGTTTGTTTACGTAAGATGCTCAGGTCAGCAAAGGATCTTAGGCTTGAATTTTGAAATCTAATATCTCTGAAGGTATTAGGTGTCAAAGTTCAAATACCTTCAGAGGCCTTTCATTTGTAGTACTTACTAGACAAAAGCTACCGGTCTTCCGCAGCTTGTAACAAAAATGGGAAAATCTGTTTCTCAGCTGGGAGTGCATTCAGTCATTGGCATCTCAGAGATGCTCTGAAAGGTCACATCATATGCTGCCAGAGGAACTGTGGAGATGCTAGTCATCCTGTAAACTCAGTATTGTTTTGTCTGTCTTGGCAGGTGATTAGAGTGGATGATTGTCCCCAGAACACTCAAGTGAACTCAGAGCCTGCAGAGATAAATGTCTGGGATGAGCAAGAGAAACACAGCAAGAATTGGCTCACCGTGTCTAATTTCAGTCAGCTAAGTATGTCACATGTTGCAAACAGTGAATTTCAGAACAGCTTTTAAAAAGAAGCAGTAAATAGGATTCAAAAAATCAAAATGTTATCCACCATTTTCACTTCAGGGCATAATTTTCATAAAATTAGACTTAGTTTGCAGGCACGCATATCTTGGTTATTTGATGCAACACTGAAGAGGCAAAAGAGTCGTAGGTTGGATGGAAAGTCAGTTGAATCTTTCTGGGACCACTGCATGTCTTCCGTGGGAGGTAGCAGAGTGCTAATCCTCGGGAACAAGTAGGAAGCAAGGAGAATGATTTCTTTGTCCCTTCTCCTGAAGTATCTTCTAAAGTGACATCTTCTAAAGTGGCATCCTGGCTAATTGCAGAAAATTAACTCAAGATTTTTCAGGACATTTACCCTCACGGGCTGTGCTGTGATACTGTATTTATTGGCAGATCCTCTGCCTGCATTATTCATTTCTCATTGCTCAGAAACACATCCTCCAAAGGGAAGAAATGAATTTTGTATTGTCTTTTTTGGAGTGAGAAGGAATGACATTCTTACTCTTCATTTAGTAATTCTCCATCTCTTTCATTCTCAGAAATTCTGGGCATCATTCATCACATCTTTCCACTTTGCTGTGATGTGGCTCACTGGTTTCGTCCTGTGAGCTGCTGGCAGAAGTACCAGACAGTGCTGTGACTCAGTACCACATGGTCTGAGGAGGGCTGTACTCCAAAGTCTGCTGAAAAAGAGTGGAAATAGTCAGTTTTAACCCCACAAAATTCTGTCATTGTTTTTTTTACCGATTACGTATTTGCTGGGACAATATGGTATATAGGTGTTTATTTTGTAACACTGCGTAGCTACTTAGTTTATAGCAACACAGCTGTTCTTTTACCCTCGAGAAATAGCTGACAACTTCTCTTTTGGCTAGGTTTGGAACGCCTCCATAACAAGCACCAGAAAATTAAAAATCAAGATATCGGTCGGCATACCATACCATTCTGTGACTACCTGAGGCATTCTCAAGAGGTAAGACCTAGGATTACACATCCTAGTCCATAATTTTGGCTAGGATAAGTCTAGAGTAGCTCTACAGTCATCCCTGCATTTGCCAACAGAGTTTCTTTGTCATGACATACCTCTTTGAGAGATGAGAAATTTTGTCTGCTGGCACAGTGTGTGAGTGGAAGTAAATGAATAATTTAACAGCTGCTAACACTCTACTAAGATTATTGAAATAGGACATTAAATTATTGAATCTTAGAGTGGTTCTGAGCATGAATTTGGTCACAAATGACGTGTGGATGTTTCATCAGGCAATGAAAGCACACAACTTGGTCTTGAACTTGTTGGCAGAATGGAGTAGAAGCAAATTTTGGAAAGTTAGCTACGTAGTATTCACTTCATCACATAGTTACTTCTTGCAAAGGGGTAGTTAAATATTGATGATAATAATTGCAAAGCATAGATTTCTTAACATTGGCTTATAAACACCATATTTTATTATTTACCAGAATTAATCTGCAGCTCTGTAATCTAAAGGTCCTCTCCCTGTGTGAACTAACATAGGCTCCTTGAATCTGATGAAGCTAGACCAATTTATATTTCCTGAAGACTTGAGCAGGGATCTGGATTGTGGAAACTACTATCTGTTTTAAAATTCTGTAGCTAATAGAAGAAAAGGTATAGCTAATAGAAGAAAATGTACCATTAATTAAATTTTATAGGGGTATCTCAGACATATGAAAGGAAATTAACAAAGAATAATTTAAGAAAAGGAAATGTGAAAGAATCCTTTCCTCTTCCTTTTCAAGAGCACCAAAGCACCCTTCCTTGTTGATTTTACTTATAGCACTTTTGGTTATTAAAATGGAGATCTTTCAATTACTAGCTTATTTTTCACTGAAAATGTTATAATTTTTCGTTGGGTTTTTTTTTTCTTTTTTGTTTGTGTGTTTGTTTGAGGAATAAATATGAACCAGTAGTTTTAGTTTAGTTTAGTAAAAATCGAATCCGAAATACCGGGGGACAAGAGACTTAATATAAATTTTAAAAATGGTGGGGTTTTGTAGGAAAAAGTGATGAGAGAGAGAAATAGAAATAAATTTACTGATTTTGTATTCTGTACAACCAAAACTTGGACTCTAAATCAATAAATCTTTGAAATGTAAAACACAGGATCAGCTAGGCAAAATAAAGATAAAGTCAGGAAAACTGTGTGAGGGAACCAAGTAATCTGGTGCTTCAAATCTTATATCAAGATGTATTTGGACAAAAGTGTGAGATTTTTAAAATTGTAAAAAAACCCATTCCACTGATTAATAGCAGTATTGGAGTTAGGCTGAAAGCAGTTGCTTCCGAAACACCAAGTTATTTATTCTTCCAAGGTACAGTCTCCAGTATCCACTGCATTGTTATGCCTCTCCTTAAGTTCCCTCTGGACTATGAAAGCCTACATTTATCACTGACATGTAACAAAGTTGCTGCATCCAACTGTTCCACTTGGAAAATGATACATTTTAAAGATATGCATCTCTCCTAAAGTGAAGCTTCTCATTCATTCAGAAATGAGTGAGAAATCCCTCTTGACAGGTAGCAGGGAGCAAAGCAAGGGGATGTGTAGGAAGGTTTTGTTAATTATTTTTTCATCTTCAAAGCAAGCTACAAGTTCAAAATATGAGAGAAATAAAAAAAAATAAATTAAAAGGGAGTTTAGTTTCAGGTTAAATTAAAAGTTGAACTTCAGTTGATTCATCTTCAGACTTAGTTGTCCTTGAACAATTGTGTGTGTGTGTGTGTGTCTGTTTCTTTTGAGGATTGAAGTCTGCCTGACTAGTATTCAGAAGAAAAATTCCATTTCTTACTACCACATTAGGAGGACCTGGCTGGCCCATTTTTTCCTAATATGGCTTGAAGTTTAAAAGACTATTTGAATATTTCTTTAAATATGAGACCTGGAAAATATGTGATCTAAATATCCCTGGAAAGCTGCTCAGTGTGTTACCTTCTTCTCTTCCAGGGGTTTTGAGTGAATTTATTTTCAACAACTGTAAAGGCTATCCCTACATTGGAATTTTCCAACAAAAAGAAAGTTCTCTAATACTGTGCATATTAGAAAACCTTTAACAAGCTTTGTGAGTGTTTTAAGATACAGGTGGTGACCTGAGTATTTAATTCAAGTGTCTGGAGACAACAAGGAAAACTGCAATGTGAGCAAATCAGTTCCATTTTAGTGTAGATATGGCAGTGCCATGATTCACCTGCCTGTCAGGCTCACTAGTCATGTTAACAATAAGCATATCAACAACTGTTGTCAAGATTGTGCTTTCCCGAGCTGTGCAACATGTATACGATAAAGATGTGCATATTTTACCACTAAAAGTATCTTTCTTTTTTTAGGATTTGAGTAATACCGTATTTGGAAACTCCAAGAAAAGTAATCTGAACAGGAACTCCTCGTATGTATTATTAGTATATTAAGATACTCATCACTTTTTTTCAGAAAGAGATGTCCCTACTGTCTGCAGCTCTCCAGGTCTGCAATATAATTAGGATGAGAAATTCACGAGAAATGGAGAGTTAAGGCAATTAAATTTGTTTAAGTTTCTTTGAAGGAAGCCTTGTTAATGGAGACACAGGAGATCCATTTGAACAAAGTGTATGATTTTAGGTGTAATAGACACTCTTTCTAATTCTAAAAATAATTGAATTTTCTAATTCAGTCAGTAAGATGACAGCTGCACTTGATGATTTACAAGGTTTTTTCCAACCTCAATAATTCTATGATTCTATGGTGATTCTGTGGTTCTATGGCCATAACATCTTTAAGTAACGATTTTTTCCAATCTAGTCAGCATGAAAAGTTGCATTTGCTTTTGCTCTGCAATTGCATGTTTTATTTTTTAATAATTAGAGTGCTAGCAGCTCCTGAAAACTTCTCTCATTCACTGATTCATCTCTTTTGCGCTGAGTTACACATTTACAAAATATTTACCTTAGATTTCTTCATGCATTTTCAGAAGTTATTAAGCTTTGATTACATTTAGTGAAAGTATATAGGTTTCACAAGCGGTTTCCATTTTCTTGTGGGGTTATAAATTTTTTTTCCCAGCTTGATTAATCATTATCATAGTATTAGTAGTGTTTTTGCTACATGCATTGCTGTCTGTATGTTTCTTTTCCTTTTCTTTCCTATTTTTATCAATTTCTTCTAGATCTCTCTTTTTTTCTTTTTTTTTTTTTTCAGCACTGCCATGTAGTAAGTAGAAGATACTAGAAAGCTGTCACAGCCTGTGTGATTTCACCATGGAGAGAGGATATAAAAAGTTACTGTGTTTTTGGGGGTTTTTTGCATACTGTGTGTGTGGAGTGGCTGGGTGTTCTGCTGTTGCTGTGGTTTTGGGCTTTTTAGGGTGTTTTTTCTTTTTTTTTCTTTACGCCCCATCATTTATAGGCGATAGGCAAACTGCACACTTACCAGCAGGACATAGAGGCTGTTGGGTGGAACAACAGTTGAGTGAATAACTCACTTAATCTGTTGTCTTCAGTGGGGTATCTCTGGTTTACGAGGTGAATCATATCTTCTGTGCTCTGCAGCAAAGACTGCTTCAACATTCATGCTTATGCAGCAGTCTTTTTGTAACCAGACCTGTTAATCCAAAGAAGCACCAATTTAAGAAGTATGTCATTGTACAAGTAATGGTAATGGCATCGGTAGATGTTAATACATCTCGGCATTGACTAAAAAATGCACAGTTGTGTAAGCGATTGGAAGGTCTGTAACTGATACTGTTATTGCAGTGTAAAAGATGTGAACAGCAATGCAGACTCAAGAGCAGCTCAACATAAAGCAAAGAAAGAAATAAGTATGTGTCAGTTCTTCACTACCTGAAGATTGTTTGCTGATGGTTGTGTTGAACAAAGCTGCACTGAGGGTTATTTTGCTTTATGATTGCTGAGTCACATCTCTTTACATGTGATCCATGTGTACCAGTGTTAGCTTAATGACAGAAATGTTGGACTAAAATATCAAATATTTGCTTTTAAACAGATTGAGAACTCCAGAGGAAACTGACAGTAAGTTTTTAATTGCTTGTCACTCATTTTAATTCCCATCTGCAATTCTCAACGCTGACAATTCTGAAGTACAAAATCCAAAAAGAAGTTAATTTACTGTAGTTGAGGATTATACTGCAGATATTGTTTCATGTGTAACTAATTTATAATTTAAAGTGAAAGATTTCTTATTTGAGAAACATGTTTTTCTCATAACAACTGCATAATCTTAAAAGAAAAGAATTTAGTTTTTTACTCGTCTGCCCAGTAATGTTGTCCTTTCAGCAGGAAGAAACTCTTTAAGATGCTGCTGCTTTGATCCCTGACAGTCTAAACGATTTCCTGAGTTAAACCAGGGTGTATGTCTGAAGATAAGTTATAAGATTTTAAATGTATGCTTGATTTTTCAAGTAGCAATTTTGTGTAATGTCTCTCTTTGTGTTGTTTACCTGGAATTCTGAAATCTGTGAAGGACTGAATTTATTATGAAATGTCCAGTGAAGAACTTCAAGGTTTTAGTGAGGAATGACTTTGTTCCTTGAAAGCAGAGTGTTAGTAAATGTGACTGGTATTCGCTGTGGTTTAGTCTATCTCCCAGTTTTCCTGGCATGACTTAGCTGTAAGAGGCTGAGCAGCTGAGCATCTACTCTTTTTGAAATTAGCTGTGGTGCAGGAATGAGTTGCTTCTAGTCTTATCTCCACTTCAAGTGCTGCTCTTTGCAGGTCCATCTCTGCACAAAACACTGCAGTGCTGAAGCATTCTGCTGCAAGCAGAGTGAGTTGTAGAGCTGGTCTCTAGAGGACACCATCATTTTGATTAAAATCCAGTTTTCCCACTCTCAAAAGAATGGGAAAATTTTCCCTTTTCATGTTTTGCTTTTTGCAACATACAAAATGCTGCAAAAGTAGATGGGTCCAGAAAGAAAGAAAGCACAAGGGACTTGGAATAACTAAGGGGAGTGAAAATGCTGACTTTTCCCCAATATCCATAGATGTTTTCATATAAGATCTCTTTCACTAGATAAGGGAGTAAGAGCAAGTAGAATACACCAAGAAGAAAAGTGTAAAGTTCAAATATTTTGGTGAACATCGTTTTGATTATCTAATTTTTTGAAAATTAATAGAAGCACATATGTATATATATGTGGATATATATATACTGAAATCTGGTATTTTGAAGGGTGGTTTTCCAGGAGAACAAAAATATTTCATCAGTTAATGAAAATGTATTCATTTTTCTTGGTTGTATCAAAAAGGCTTTTTATAAAGCAAAGATTTTTGGACCAAATTTGATCTGTCTGAGCCTCTTAAATATGTAACCACAGAAAATGTTTGTCTGCTTATATTTTAACAGTAGTTTGGATGTTGTGGGTTAATGGGACACTATTATTATAACTTTGGTGCAATAGTACAGTTAATGGCATGCTTAATGGCTGAGGATGGAGTTGGAAAACTCGTGTCTTTGGGAGGCCATGAAGCATGGTGGATAGCAAAGTGCTTCTGATATCCCAGGGGTCTAACTGGCTTAACATGTCCTTGAGGTTAATAACTCATTTTTTCCCACTATTTCCTTGAATAAATAAGTCATCTGGCTATATTACACTGATGACTGAAATTTGCCAATATACAGTGCATTATAATGCAGTTAAAGCCCATTAGTAATTCTTCTCTTTAGAATGCTGAGCCAGCAATTCTGATGGATTTGTTGAATGAATCTGTTTTGTGACAAACTCTGAGATGAAAGGAATTAAAAAATCATATTTTTGTGTCTGCTATAATAATTAATACAACAATCCTTTAAACATTATTTCAGAAATCTTGTCCTGCTTGAAAACATCTCAAGATTTGCATCTTCACTATTCAGGTAAGCAGGAGGCACCAGAATGACAGCTGAGAAATTTAAGAAATTGAAAAGAGCATTAGTTCTCCCTTTGTCATCCACTGTAATTTTCTTTCTGAGGACTTGCACAATTGCCCACTGCTAACAAGGTTCTATGTTAATTCATGTCTAACACTTCAATGAGAGAATTATTGAATTTTTTCTTGTTGATAATTGCTCTGTTCTGGGTATTTATGGCAAATCCAGAGCAGAGTGTAGATAATCACTTTCAAAATACCAATGGAAATCATGAATACAGGTCAGATTCCTGAGGGGGCAGAAGAAGCACTCATCTGTTTATAGCTGTCAATCCCCTCACACATCCCAAACCCTCCTTTGTACTGTCTGGAATTCTTTTCTTCAGTTAATTGGTCCTGTACTACTTAATCTGTGTTTGTATACCTATGAACTCCTGAAAATCTGGCAGGGAATAAATGCTTTGAATGCTAATTGCCTGCAGTCCTGCCTTTCCCTGAGCTGAGTGTGCACAGATTTTCCCAGAAGGCCTGGGTGTCAGTTTTTCCAGGAGGAGAACAGAGCAGAGATTGCCAGTTGATGTCACCATCGCCCACAGGGCTTGGCCTCCATTACAGACAGGGCTGGAATAAGCCAGAAGTATTAGCAGCCTCCTCAAATTCAAAGCCTACACAGCTTTCACTGGGAATAACACCTCCTGGCTTGCAATCAACTGTACAGAAGTAATTTCTCTGGCATGGTGGCATTGTTGCAGTGATTTATTTGTTACTTGTCTGGCATGCTATTTGAGATGAGGTTGGACTTTTAGCACAGATGGAATTGGTTTCCCTTATGAGTTGACAAATGTCTTCAGAGGTTTTCTGTGTAGGTTTTCTTTCCTCAGGAAGATTAGGACAGAATTTAACCAACTAGGCCCAAAAATTCAGCACTAGAATTCTGTATCATATACTGCTTTTGTGTTATTCTTGCCATCATTTTGAGCAAGCCAAGATAGTTCTGCCTCTCTGCACATCCAAAAGAACTAGATCTTTGTCCCAAGTTTGGCAGCTGCTGCAAGTCCATGTCACATGCCTTCTCAAAGTTCTAGAGCAACTGCTGGCAGGGTCTGACAGATGGCATAGATTTTAGCAGCTCCTCTGTTCACATCCTTCTTTCTGCTATGCACTGATTTCATGACCAGAGTGTGCTCCTAGTGCAGCACCAAAGGAAGATCCTGTTTTTCGGTCCATGCTCCAAAACTGTTCAGACATAGTAACCAATTCCTGTTGAATTTGGTAGATATATAACCAAACCTTGAACTGGAGTATGAAATGCAGATCTTCTCAAATGAGGACCCCAATTCATGGGGTGGATGTCTCATGGGTGCTCTTTACTCTGCCCTTCTGAACTCAATAATCTCTAGTTAAATTTTGCTCAAAGAAATAATCTTATAATAAGGATAGATGATGTCCAAGCGCCATAAGTTCCATGAGCTCCAGAGTTTGTCACCTTGGCTTTATGGTTACTCTGCAGAGAAACACACCTCTGCTGTGGTTCACTCTATGCTTTGGATGATGGTTTTGCCTTCAACCATTCAATAGGGAAATTAGACAGTCAGAATTGTAGCATCCAAGTTGCCTCCTAGTTTCAGTCTTACCCTCTTTGTGCCTTACTTTACACCTCTCTCCCTCTTCCTGACAACTCAGCCATTGTGAGAACAAACCCGTAAATATTTGCTTGACTCTCTGAAGTTTTGGAGGTGTTTGCCTGAGAAATAAGCTGCCAGTTAGTTAGGGAGATATAATAATGTTACTGATATTTTTTGGCAAAGAGCCTGAATGAAGAAACACTAGTCTGTGCAGGGGAATTTGGATTTTCCTGTCATACCTTGCTAAATCTCCAGGTGCTTCTAAGCGTGACGACACAGACAATGAAGGCTTTTGGGGTCAAGGCATCTCATCCGCACAGTGTGAGTGTTGCTGCCCTGGAGCTGGCAGGAGCAGGATGCAGCAGCAGCCCTTTTTGAAAGGAGGAGGATGAGGAGATAGCAGAAGTCCTTCTAGTCAGGGTGAAAGGGGCTTCCCCAGAGAGCCTGTTTCTTTGGAAGGAGGGAGTTCATGAATAGGGAAAAGAGCAGCAGCTGATGTTTGTGAGGTAGGATGAATCAGTACCCTGGTTCCGGCCAGGAGGGAGCATGGCTAGGAACTGAAGGTTATTCTACACCAATTCACATAATTTTACAGTGATGGAGAAAGGGGTCCCTTCCGTGTTGGGGTAGCGGAAGTTCACTTGTTGCAGGTTTCCATGTAGTGAGTATTCACGTGTGAATTGTTTGTCTCTCTTGTACCCTCTATTATTAATATTGCTGCTGCTACTTTCATTTTCCTATTTCATTACTGTTTCCAGTAAATTGATCTTATCTAAACCCATGGTCTTTAACTTTTGTGTCTCCAGTCCTCTCCATTCTGCAACTGGGAGGAGAGGGAGGGTGAGGGGGGAAGTGAATGAGCAGCACATGGTCAGGAATGTTTCAGTGGGAACACTAAACAGGGGAACACCATTCTTAAACCACAACAACCTTATTTGGTGTTCCATGTGAAACATGAAGAGCTGAGATAACAACAGATAGATTAAGAGTGGGTTGGAAACAAATTTGATCTAAGTATTTGTTGTATTAGGTATGTCACAATGTTGTAACCTAACCCTGTATGTTTCAGTATATGACTATGTGCCCATTGAGGTGCTCCTTTTCAGAGCAGGGAGAGGGATCAGGATTGCTTTGTTGCTGAACTGTGCGATATCAGCTTAAAATATGATAACCTTAAGGGCAATGAGAGTCATTTGTGATGTGTATTCAGTGTTGGTCTCCTGCCTGTCCCTCAGGCACTACCTTTGGGAAACCATTAATCGTGTCCTGGGCTGTATCAGGCACAGCATTTTTCCAGCTGGTCAAGGGACACGATATTCCCGCTCTGCTCTGCACTGGTGTGGTCTCACATTGAGTACTGTGTGCAGTTTTGGGCACCACAAGATAAAACAGACATTAAGCTGTTAGAGATCATGCAAAAGAGGGCCATGAGGATGGCAGAGGGTCTGGAGTGGAAGCCTTGTCATGAGCTGCTGTGGTCGCTTGGTCTGTTCAGCCTGGAGAAGAGGAGATTGAGGAGGAGACTCATTGCAGTCCTCAACATCTTCATGAGGGGAAGCAGAGGTGCAGGCAATGGTCTCTTCACTCTTGTGACCAGTGACAGGATTTGAGGAAATGGCATGAAGCTGAGTCAGAGGTTTGTTAGGTTTAGGTTGGATATCAGGAAAAGCTTTTTCACCTGAGGAGTGTTTGGGCACTGGACAGACTCCCCAGGGAAGCAGTCATAGCACCAAGCCTGTCTGAGTTCATGAAGCATTTGGACAACACTCTTAGGCATACAGTATGACTCTCAGGCACAGGGCCAAGAGTTGAACTTGATGATCCTGATGGGTCTGCTTCCTGATGGGTCCCTTAGCATATTCTACGATTCTGTGTTTCTATTATAATTGTACCCAGCCTGTGAGCAGAACAGGGAAGGATTATTTTCCCCAGCTTTTCACCCCCTTTTCCTCCTTGAGGTCTGTTACAGCAGTGTTTGAGAATTTTGAATTCCCTTTGGATATTAAGGAGAGCGTGATCTTGTTGCTAAGTCTGCCAAGTCTCTTTGGTGCAGTCTTACACCCTGATTAGAAAAAGGGATTCTTAGAAGGGTCTTTCAGAGATCTACCCTGAGGGTGGATAGTCATGATTGGCTTGTAATGTGGGAGAAAATGGGCCAGCTTCTGAAGGATTATTCTGCTCCAATGGCTTGGAACAACTACAGGACCCTGATGAAGTGGCAGAATATTTGAAAGAAAAATGCTGTGGCAGCTCCAGAGAGACGCAAAGTTCTGCAGTGTGCAGGGCCCTGGCTATTGTTTATCAGACACTGCTCACAATAGTAGACAGCACCCTCAGGGGGAAGAGGAGGAAAGCAGAACAACAGGCACTGGGGCCACTCAAACTGCAGGCGAACCAGAGGAACAACCTGTGCTGGTAGCAGTTGCTCCTGTACAGAAGAAGATATTCAAGCCCAAACCAGTTTGCATACTGAGGGATGAAGAGGAAGCAGGGCCCTCAGAACGGGAAGCATGACCAGAGAAAATCATCCCCTAGGTGAGCCTCAAGGTATGCAAAAAGTTTTCAGCTGCCAGTCAGGAGAGTCCCTGGTGACCTGGCTGCTCTGATGCTGGGATGTTGTGGCCCACAATATGCAACTGGATGGTAGTGAAACCGAGCAATTGGGATCCCTGTCCCAGGATGTGGGCATTGACAAGGGGATTGGGAGGAGGACAGAAACTCTCAGAGGTGACTCCTGTCAAGTGTGAAGGAGAGGTGACTACCCAATTCCAGCAATATGAAGATAATATTTTTTTCCTCCCTACTGGCGTGCACTTTGGCTGTGGAAAGGTCTCTCTGCACTGCCTCCTTGCCTTTGAGGGAGTCAGCAGCTCCTCTCAGTTTTGTATCATCTGTGAATTTGCTTAATATCCCATTGAGCAAAAAGGAAAAGGAATAAAGAGGAAGTTTTCCATGCCGTAACAGTATGGACCAGAGTCTCTGCTACTGGGAGCAAGCACCCCACTGCTCAAGGGAGGGTACACACCACGAGGTAACCTAGGGTCTTTTTGTGTCACCATGGAGGGGACAGGAGGAAGTGGGATGGAAAACCCATCTCTGTCCTGGCAGCACAGATATGTGAGTTGACAGGAAGAACAACAACCAAATACCACTCCAGTTTCCAGCAAGCAAGTCCTCAGACAGAATAGAAGGGTTGATGTTACTTCCAATCCTCTTGAAGGGACCTCCAGTTCATATTTACAAGAAGTGAACAGTGACTACTATGGCCAGAGTTAGAGGGGTCCTTCCTCCAGCCAGATGGGGGAAGGGGACAATCAGATCTCTTGGACTGTGTGGATCCCATGGCCTGGCACATCAGACCTACAACAGTGTTGGGCTTTAGTTGACCCTGGAACACAATGTACCCTGATGCCATCAAGATATGTAGGGGCAGAACCCATCTCTACTTCCAGGGTACCTGGACAGCTGACTGTACCGGAAACTGAAGTGACCCTAACTGGGCATGAATGATAAAAACACCCCATTGTGACTGGCCCAGAGGCCCCACGAATCCTTGGCATAGACTGCCTCAGGAGAGGGTATTTCAAAGACCCAAAAGGGCTTTGTTGGGCTTTTGGGAGACCTGTAGAGACAGAGGAAATTAGGCAGCTGAACACTTTGCCTGGTCTCTCAGAGGACCTTTCTGCTGTGGGACGGCTGAGAGCTGAAGAAGAACAGGTACCAATGGCTACTACAACAGTGCAGTGTTGGCAGTATCACACCAACTGGGACTCTGTGACCCTCATCCATGAGATTATTTGCGAACTGGAGAGCCAGGGATTGGCCAGCAAATCTTGCTCACTCTTTAACAGCCCTATATGGCCAGTGTGTAAGTCCAGTGGAGAGAGGAGACTGACAATGGACTATTGTGGCCTGAAGGAAGTCACTCCACCACTGAGCACTGCTGTGCCGGACATGCTGGAACTTCAGTATGAACTAGAGGCCAAAGCAGTCAAGTGGTACCACCATCAATATTGCAAACATGCTCTTCTCCATGTCTTTAGCAGCAGAGTGCAGGCCAGTTTGCTTTCACTTGGAGGGATGTCCAGTACGCCTGGAAGCAGCTGCACAAGGAGTGGAAATACAGGCACAGTATTTGCCTGATGCCAATATATCAGTATTTGGACTCATCCAGACTGCACTGGAAAAGGGTGAAGCTCTGGAACATTTGCAATACATTGATGACATCAGCTTGTGAGACAACACAGCAGAGGAAGCTTTTGAGAAAGGGGAGAAGATAATCCAAATCTTCCTGAAGGCCAGTCCTGCCGTAAAGCAAAATAAGATTTAGACACCTGCCCAGGAAATTCAGTTCTTAGAAGTAAAATGGCAGGATGGACATCATCAGATTCCAATGGACATGGTCAGCAAAATAGCAGCTATGTCCCCACCAACCAGCAAGAGGGAAACACAGGCTGTCCTACACACTGGGCTTTTGGAGAATGCATATTCCAGATTACAGTCAGTTCTTTCTATCTTGTGATCCAGAAGAACAATGATTTTAAGTGGGATCCGGAACAATAAGCTTTTGAACAAATCAAACAGGAGATTGTTCATGCAGTAGACCCTGGGCCAGTTAGGACAGGACAAGATGTGAAAACTGTGCTCTACACTGCAGATGGGGAGAATGGTCTTTCCTGGAGTCTCTCACAAAATGTACCCAGGGAGACTCGAGGATGATTGTTGGGGTTCTGGAGCTGGGAATAAAAAGGACTCAAGGTGGGCTACACCCCAACTGAAAAGGAGATCCTGGCAGCTTATGAAGGGGTTCAAGCTGCTTTAGTAGGGATTGGCACCAATGCACAGCTCCTCCTGGTACCCTGAATACCAGTGCTTGATGGATGTTTGAAGGGAAAGTCCCTGCCACACATCATGCCACAGATGGAGTAAGTGGATCACTCTGATCACACAGCAAGCTTCAATAGGAAATCCCAATTACTCAGGGATCTTGGAAGTCATCACGAACTGGCTCGAAGGTGAAAATTTTGGAATATCATTGGAAGAAGAGAGAAAGGTAACTTGTG
This sequence comes from Eulacestoma nigropectus, assembly GCA_013397775.1. Classification (NCBI taxonomy): domain Eukaryota; kingdom Metazoa; phylum Chordata; class Aves; order Passeriformes; genus Eulacestoma; species Eulacestoma nigropectus. The sequence continues at coordinate 735,810 of VZTE01002092.1, forward strand.
CTGAGGTCCCACCATATAATCAGCTACCAGGAAGTGAAAAGCAATATGGTCTTTTCACTGATGCTTCCTGCTGTACTGCAGGGACACATCAAAAAGGGGAAGCTGCTGTGTGGAGCCCTATGTGGCAAGTTGCAGAAGCTATTGAGGGACAAGACGGATGAAGACAGGTTGCAGAGCTGAAAGCCATCCAGATGGCTTTAGATATCACTGAACAAGCGAAATGGCCAGTGCTCTACCTCTACACTGACTTGTGAATGTTAGCAAATGCTCTGTAGGGGTGGCTTGACCAGTGGAAAAAGGTAAATAGGCAGTGCAGAGGCAAAACTGTGGAAAGACATTGCTAACTATGTAAATAAGTTGACTGTAAAAGCACTTTGTGTAGATGCACGTGTACCTGTGAGCTGGGCTACTGAGGAGCATCACAACAATGGACAGGTGGATTGGGCTGCCAAGATGAAAGTGCCTCAGGTGGACCTGGTCTGGCAACACAAAAGTGAATTATTTCTGGCTCATTGGACCCATGACACCTCAGGTCATCAGGGAAGAGATACAACAATACAGATAGGCTCGTGAGTGAGGGGTGGACTTTACCATGGACACTATTTCCCAGGTTATCCACAACTGTGAAATGTGCTGAAATCAAAAGAGGATAAAGCCTCTGGGATATGGGGGACAATGGTCAAAATATAAATGTGGGGAGACCTGGCAGGTTGGTTATATCGCAAGCCTGCCAAGGCAAGCTCTATGTATGTACAATGAAAAAACCACTGGATGTCTGGAGATGCACGTTGTACCTCAGTCCACTGCCCGTAACACCATCTTGGGCCTTGAAAAGCACGTCCTGTGGTGACATGGCACCCCAGAAAGAGGTCAGTCGGACAACAGGACCCATTTCAAAAATAGCTTCCTGGAACCCTGGGTCAGAGAGCGTGGTATTGAGTGGGTATCATCTTCCCTGTCATGTACCAGCCTCTGGGAAAATTGAACAATACAATGGACTGTTTAAAACCACATTGGTGGGACCTTCAAACATTGGGATCTACATTTAGCAAAAACCACCTGGTTAGTTAACACCCAGGGCTCTCCCAGTCAAGCAGGTCCTACCCAATCAAAACTCCCACTCTACGTACTGTAGAAGGGGAGAAAGGGATAAAGTTCCTGTGGTGCATATAAGACATGCTAGGGAAGTCAGTTTGGATTAGTCCTGTCTCAAGCGAATCCACCCATGGGATTGTTTTTGCTCAAGCATTTGGGTGCACTTGGTGGGTAATGCAGTTGGATAGGGAAACACGATGTGTACCTGAAGAGGATTTGATTTTTGAGTGAGAACAGTTTGTAATGTCGAGCTGTGTATGTAAGGTTGGTTGCTGAAGGCCCCTGCCACTGTGTGCCGTAACTACCATGGACAGCGAGTATGGACTGCTCCAGATACACCAGTCATGAGCTCGTGATGCAGCTTGCAACCACCTGACAGCCCACCAGCCCTCCTGCCCTGGAAGACATATAGAACAGATAGAACTCACAGTCACAGACTAAATGAACTCGACAGATGTCTTGGAGGGATGGCCATTGATTATGGAAATGATACCAGTACTTATGTACATATCTATCTATCTATCTATCTATCATTAAAAGGTGTATGACCTAGACATGAAGGACATGGTATAGAAGAAGGGCTAGATCTGACTTCTTTTTGGCAAGTGCCTGGAGTTCTGTGAAATCCTACTATTTGTTTCAGCTAGGGAAAAGGTGTAGTTGATATAGATTAGCTAATCTATGTTGAATTAGCTTGACAAAAATTTGGGCATTTTTGGTTGTCTCTCATGCTTTCTGATGTCTAGTTAACTGTCATCATGCATGTGACAATACAACTCAAGTCTTTTCTGCAGTGCCAGTCTGCCACAACTCTTTAGCTCTCCACTGATTAAAATAGTTTAGTTATTTGTTCCCCAAGAGTGTAGGAGGCTTCCTTCTCCAGTTTACTTTTGCAGAGCATTGAATCAACCAAATGTAATTTGCCTATGCTGAAAAAACAGAGTGCAAACCTAATTTCATGGCTTCTGGATATCAAGAAATGCCTTACTAAAGCAGCTCACTTCCTTCAGACTGTTTTGGGCTTTGGTTTTGGTTGGTTGGTTAGCGGGTTGGTTTTTAAAAATCTGTTTCTTTGTCACCAGTTAGTTCTTGCTCATCTCCACTGAAAACTCTCTCTTCTGGAATGCACATCTCCAGAGTTTTGCAGATGTTTACATCTAACCTGCCCCTAAATGGACAAGTAGTACAGCTGAGGCCTGAGGCAGTCATTGGGTTTGGGTTGTTGAAGGATGTTTGGTTTCTTAAAAGAGGAAAAGTGAAGAATTTATCTCCATTTCCCAGGGTGTATTAACTTCTGAAATGTCTAAAGGAGACCTGGACTGTCAGCTGTCACTATAAATTACCCTGAAGTTAATCCTGTAGAAGAGACTGAAGCCTGTTGAAGCCTGTAGAAGAGTTATGATTGAATTTGGAATCTGGGTTATTATTCCAGATGCAAACCTTTAATGCTGACTGAGTTTCTGGTGTCTTTCTGTCCTGTTCCTGGCTAGGACAGGGTTAATAACTTGCAGAAGCCGGGAGGGGCCCTGGCTAGGACCCAGAGGTTTTCTCTACAGCCCCAGGTCATTGCCAAAGCTGAGGGGGAAGGGAGTCTCTTCTGGGGAGGAGGGGTCCCTTCTGGGTCTGTGGTCTTGTCTATTGTCAGGGGTCATTTTTTGTGCCCTTTGTCATCAGCTCGTTGTTGTTACTGTTCATTTCTGTTCAACCCACGATCTTTACCTTTTGTGCCTCCAGTTCTCCTCTCCAGCCCCAGCAGGGGGAGGGACAGGGGGAGGAGGAGTGAGTGAATGGAGCACGGTTTGACATGTTCCAGTGGGAACACTAAATTGGGAACACCAAATTGGGGAATATAATTCCTAAAACACAACAGTGTGCAAAGGGGAGTTGTTGTCTGCATAAAATGAACGGTGATCAGATGTGACACAGTATCACACTGCTGCCTCCTCCTTGGCTTTGTACACTACAGTAAAGTGCAGCCAAGTGTTTTTGAAACTTAGCCAGCTTGTTTATTCAATCTAGCAGTGGAATCTATGTTCTTTGCAGCTGTTGAAAGAAACAACTTAATGAGACTTGCTCAGACCATACCATTTACACCAGTCCAGCTCTTTGGTGAGTACCAACTTCTTGCTTATATGTTTTGCTTTATAAATAGTCGGTGCATTATCTTTTAAAGACTGTGTTTGAGAAATTTCCTAGGATTTATTTCAAGAATTCTTTTTTTTTCTGAAAGAGACAAAACAAGATTGAATTGTAGTCATCTTGTCCAACTCCCTCTGTGGTCAATTCAGATCAGATTGCTGAGGCCCTGTCCAATTGCATTTTGATTATGTCTATAAATGGAGACTCCTCATTTTCACTGGGCAACCTCTTCAAGAGTTTGATTGACTTAATTGTGAATCTAGTGGTTTTCCCTGTTTTTGCTGGCGTTTCCCTTGCTGTAGCTTGTATCTGTTACTATTCATGTGATTGCTGTCAACCTCAGAGATGAGTCTAACTCCACCTTTTATGGATCTATCATTAGGATCGCTGAAGACAGCCAGAAGTTTCCCCTTAACCTTGATAACTTCATTCTCTGTTTCTCTTTCACACACACACAGACACAAACACAGACACACATGTAAATCTCTGTATAGGATATGCCATCAAGAAGAAAACCAGATAGTGATTTAAAGGGCACTATTCCTGTACCTGGCACAGAAAACTTTTAGTGTCTTTAGTGTCAAGGAAAAGCAATTTTTGCTATAATTGAAGAGTGGTAGAGCATAATCCATAAGTTTTTGGGAAGAGTTCTGAAATTAGTGTGAAATATTGGCTTACAGCAGCAGAAGCTCTGCCTCTCGACACTTGATATCTAGGTGCTGCCTTCTCAATGGGTAGAATATTTTGTCTCACAGCAACTAATTGCTGATACTTGCAGCATCATAGGATTTCTTGTGATCTGATTGCTGTAGATAATTAATATAGCTATGGCCATTCTAATCTTTGAAGCTCCCAGGAGATACCTTTCTTGGTATTAAAATGTCAAAAGATGATAAAATGAAGATCTAATGTAAGATTTAAAAATGTGTCTAGTTGTACTATCTTAATTCAAGTGACTGTACTGACTTTTCCAGTTGCTATATTTTGAATTAAAAATGTGTGTAAATTGTTGGATTCAACAGCGTCTGCATTTGTGCTAATTGGTAAAAGGCAAGCTCAAGACTGGGAAGAAAATCTACTAGTCTGAATCCCGTCTGTGATTGCTTATGACAGTCTTTGCCATTCTGGCAATTTAGTTACCACTTCCCACTTGCCAGGGAAAACCTGCTTCTTATGCCTTAACATTACAGATAATGTGAACTGTAGGAAGGAAAGCCAGATTTAAAAAATTAGTCCACTTTTCTGTTAGTTTACAAATGGTGGCAACAGAAAAGTGGTGTTGATTCTGCTGCAAGAGAGGATGCTACTACAACTCTGCAGGGGAAAACAGAGAGCAACTGAGGTAAAGCTCCCTAGGTTCTGTTTGCAGAAAAAATGTTACTAGCAGGAGCAGGACATCTAAAACACTTCATCATTGCAAATAACACTGGAATTTCTAGAAAAATTTAAAATATTAGTTTAAAATACCAAAACTGTAAGATTCCCGATAATTTGCTTTAGCTTGTTCTCCTAGAAATGTCCTTTTCAATGTAATTTCCCTGGCTCATCACATCATGGCCAAGTCACCACTTTTGAACCAACTCAGCTCTCTGCCTGAGGCAAAAGGTGGCACTCTCAACTAGAGTCAATTTTGTATCAAATACAAAATTAAACTCCTTTAATCTCATAGTCAATAACTATTACAAACTGTTTGCCTTGATGTCATGATTTTTCCTCTAGATTTATTTTTAATTATTATTTGAAACTATTATTTTAACTATTTTTAAACTAAGATTTGAATTCAGATGTTCTGCTCCTGCAGGTTTGTTTGGCTGTTTGTTGTTTTTTGGGGTTTACTTTGTGAAACACAAAGTTAAAAGAAAAATACTGTGACTGTTCCACAGATTATGATTAACTTAAGTCTTACCAAAACTTACACACAGGATATTTAGAGTTCATGCACTGGAGATAAAAATGATAACCCTTTAAAAATATGTCCTTTTAAATGACTGCTATAGACTAGAATATCAGTGAGCTTTGTTTATGTGGAGGTATTCAGGAGGTCTTGAATTTATCTTTGTTAAGAGGCCTAATACAAGCTCTTTGTACTACTTATTATCGTAGTAGAAGAATGAATTTACTAAATAGTCTAAGTTTAGGCTGGGGAAGTTTTCAGACAGATGAACAATTATGATAAAAAGGCTCTCCTTTAAAAAAAGTGGGGCTTAGAAAGGTGTGTAAAGTGGTGTGTTATTTAAAGACACCAAATGAAAATGCTGTTCTCTCCTGCTAATGACTTTTGCTAACAAAACTTCCTTTTCTTTAAGCTGGAGAGGAAGTGACAGTCTATCAGCTAGAAGAAAGTTCGCCCATGAATCTTGATAAAAGTATGTCTTCCTGGTCCCAGTGTGGCACGACTGCAATGATCCAAGTCCTGTCGCGGGAGGAGATGGACGGGGGTCTGCGGAGGGCCATGAAGGTCATTTGTACTTGGTCTGAGAGTGATGTATTAAAGTTGGGACAAGTATTTATTGTGAAGTCTTTCCTGCCAGAGGTGGTTCAAACTTGGCAAAAGATCTTTCACCATGGCACAGTATTACATCTCTGTCTGAGGGTGAGTTCAGACTTAAAGGAACACTGACTGGTGTAGCCTGATGTTAGACTGCTTATTTGTTAATGTCTTCAGCAAGGCTGATGTGTTTTGATGCTATCTTTTGGAAAGAAAAGAGGTTTTGAGGAAGATGTATCTCTCATTTGTAAAAAATAGATATGCAGGGGGTGTGTGCATGTTTGTTTAGATGTTTTTACAAATTCATGATGCCTTTCTTCATGAAAATGAAGTGGTGTTTATAACAGTATCTTTTTTTCAGGAGATTCAACAGCAAAGGGTTGCCCAGAAGTTAATCTATACCTTCAACCAAGTGAAGCCTCATACTATTCCCTATACTCCAAGGTAAACTCAATGTCTTTAAGTACTAGGTGGAAGAGGTTTCTCTTTTCAGCCTCCTTTTCCATCATGGGTTGCTATGATAATGCAATGGTAATAATAATGTCTCAGGATAGTTAATGAAATAAGGATAGTTAATTTTAAGAGGAAAGGTAGGCAGATTTGAAGTTTGTCTTTATAGCTACATGTGGTGGCAAAATAAACATTCTGTTCCTTAAACTTAAGCAAGAATTGCCTTTTATATAATTAACTAAAACAATTCAATGTAGCTCATTTACAGTGGGCTAGGGTAAATCAGGTTATATTGTTTGTTCATAAACTATACTTTCTGATCAGATGTGGGGTTTTTTGAAAGTTATCAGACCAAGAAAGCCTATTTTCTCTCTACCATTTGGTACCTACTGTTGTTGAAAAGGCTCCAGCCAAAGAAGACAGGTCATCCTTTTTGGTATACTTGCTCTGCATCTTGCAGTTTGCTGACTGTGAGGATGCTTATTACCTAGCCAGTTCCTGACAGACAGTATTTACATCTACAGGTTCCTGGAAGTTTTCCTCATCTACTGCCATTCAGCAAAACAGTGGCTGACCATCGAGAAGTACATGACCGGTGAATTTCGGAAGTACAACAACAACAATGGAGATGAGATTACTCCCATCAGCTTGTTGGAAGAGCTGATGCTGGCCTTCTCTCACTGGACCTACGTCTACACCCGCGGGGAGCTCCTTGTCCTGGATTTGCAAGGTGACTGCTAGCATAGGTGATTGCTAGCAATAGTGGTTGCTATTTGAAACCAGATGAAAAGCAATCATCTCAAAAGAGAATTTAGTACTGAGGAATGGGCCAAATTCTCACTTATATCAGAAAATGCAAAGCTCAAGAAACCTCTGGATATCTGTTGTATGATGCCAATAAATGAGAACACACAGAAACAGTCCAGGTTAATGTAGGTGTAATGGGAAAATAATATAGCTTCAAACGACTCCAGGCTGAAAGACCAAAAGAGCAGTTAGATAAACTGCAGGAACATTTCATCCAGCTCCAAAAAAAGCCACTCCACAGTTAAAATATTTTTATTTTTTATAAGATCTATAAATAATATGGAGATTCAAATGTACTCATACGTATATGCACACTTAATGTGTATGTAAATCTGTCAAAAATATGTGAACTGCTATCTTCATTTTTTATTGTTCATATTAATAAATCTGTATGCAGTTTAAATAAGCTGTAAGCCTGAGTGCTATTCACGAAGTCTAGTGCCTCCTTCAAAGAGCATGTGATCATTTTAGTGTACATATGTAAGTGGGAAGATGGCATATTTTGAGGACATAAAACAGTTGACAATGTTCAGATGAACATCACTCATCAAACAGTATAAACACTATTGCTTTTCATTTCTGTCAAGGGAAAAGTCTATGAGTAGCCAGAGACTTAACATATTTATATTTTACAGCATCCAGATGCTGTATATTACAAAAAGATATACTTACTATGCAAAATAAGCCTACAATTCCATCCTAGCCTTGATTTCCTTTAGTTGCAAATAAAAAAAAAACAGTACAGAAATAATAAGTGTGTCTTTGCCATAGCCTATGAGAATTTGTATGACATTTGCTCAGGTTTATAACATAACTCTCACAGTTCCAGAGCAAATGTGTTGGCTCAAAAATGGAGAATATAAACATCTGTGTAAATCTCAGTTCTCATCTCAAACAAACTGAGATCAGCTCTAGTTTTGGCCTCGTGTTTATCTTTGATTCTCTAATCTGGAATGGAGGAAAAGTGCAAGGGCTGTTCTCCTTGCAGTTCTACCAGGATGAATTTACATGACAATTTACTATTTAATACCAGGGCCATCTCCACATACACATCTTGACACCACATTTTGCCTAACTTACATCAACTTAAATGGCCTACATGGAAATTTGGGGGTATTTCAGTCACATTATGCTGTCTCCAGAATCTTTATTTTTGTTGCAGAACATAAATTTACCTTGTTGAAATAAAAATAATTGCATATCACGTGGTCGTATGACCATAGATTTTTCATTCGTGTAAAAGCACATTGACTTTGTCAGATATAAGAAAAGATGGTTTTCGTAAAGGTAGTATACTTTAATTGGTTTGGTGTAAACTGCAACATAGGTGTCAGGATTCAGGTATCCTAATGTAATTATTTCTTTACTATGCTTCCTTGGCCACCCAAATGAGAAAGGGATAACAGACCCAAATATTTGCACATCATGAAGTTGTGGCTTCCTGTGTTTTTTACCTTGAAGAGAATGTGTGTCTGAAAGTAGCTCTATTGATATTGGTAAGCTCCATATCTGATTAGTACCTTTACTCCAAGTAAAATCACAGTCTTTTAGTTGGTCACATTTTAGTTAGTTGAGCTTCAATATAATATTTATTGTATTTGCATACACCTTCCATCTACAAATAAATTAACCTCAAAGCAGCTGAAATAAGAACTGTAATAAGAACTATTTTTTTGGTCCTTTACAGATTTTTATACTCATAGCATTTTCATTCCAGCTCATGACCTCTTTAAGTATGACACTGTATGATGTACCAAGAAAATGGTTAATTACATTTTTTGTTAAATGCCAGATTATGGAATCATGACTACCTTCCTTTGTAACACACATACTGTCTATTTTTTGTAGGTGTTGGGGAAAACCTTACAGATCCATCTGTGATTAAACCTGAAGACAAAAAGTAGGTTTCTTTCTGTTGAAATTATCATTCATTTCAGACATTCTGCCAACAGTCTGTATATTTAGGATGGTTTTCTATGTTTTGTGGGAGAGGTTTAATTATTTTTTCACATGGTGTTTGGCTTAAATGAAAGTATGATGTCAATGAAGAGACTATGTCTTCTCCTGTGCTTTGGAGGACTCTTAAGTGTCCCAGCCCTCAATATCTGGTAAGAGGTGTATGAAAGGTGGGAGGGTCTGCGTTGCTGTGCTGGGGGCAATCTCTTCACAGAGTTGTGCCAAAGGAGGTGAATGTGGTGGTCCAGTTTCCCCTAACTGTTTCATGGGGTATATGGGGCCACAATGGCTTAAGAGGATGAAGAGAGGGCCTCTGGGTCTTCAACCTCTCCAATAGGTTTTGTGGTTGCATTTAAGCATGCAGCATGATTTCAGAGCTGTGATATGAAGATGGTAAGTCATGAGTGGAAATTTACAAAAACTGGATAGACTAGACACACAGAAATATCAGTCTGCCTTTGTGAATCAAATTTCAGAATCAGAACCATGGCTGTTCTCCCATCCTGTGACCTTGCTCTTCAGTGGCATTTTCTGTAGCAAGAGCAAAGCAGTGGTGTTGACAGCTGCTCTCCTACAGCTCTCCTACTCTTCCTAAACCCACACATCTCTCCAGATCTGCCCTGACATCCCTGTCCCTCCCCTATCTGGCGTTCATCTTGACTGCCCCTTGCTCAACTCATGCCATTTGATTGAAGGGAAGTCTCATGTTTGGAAGGAAGGAAGACGCAAATGTGAATAGTCTAATGTAATACAAAGGGCAATTAACTATAGAAACACCAATGATTTGCCTCCAACTTGAAACTACAAGATAATTTTGTAAGCAAGTTCTTAGTTTTAGGACCATTATTAATATTTCAAAAAGATAAGTAATAAATGACTGCCTTAATGTTTAATAATGACTGTAGGTGTATTGGCCATATAATAATTATTTTGGAAACAACAAAGATATGAGAGCAAAGATATGCTGAGCACTTCTCAGTGACAAAGTCTTTGCCCTAAGTAGGCCATTGGGTCACAAATGAAGCACATAGATAGCTCAAGTTAGAGATGCAGACAGGTCAGTCATGTAGCTGTTCACTAGATTTTAGCAAATACTTTTAAGGTATTGCTACAGATGCATGAAATTCTGATTTGCTACTGTTCAAGTAGATTTTTTATATCAGAGGTAGCATAAACTGTAACAATTATTGCTGTAAAGAGTGGAGAGGCACTGACCAAAGTAGTTCACATGGCAACTCAGCTTACCCTCTTTAAAATGGGGATAATATTTATCTACATTATTTTGAAGTTAATTTTTATTAGTGTCCTTCTGTATTGTTTTTGCTATTAAATAATTTTGTTTAATTGATTAATAAAATTTGATCATATAGATCTTATTTTCAGAACTTTTTATTATTTATCATCTGCAAAATAGTTAGTTGTAGTTAGAAAGCAAATGTTGATTAATTAATCAAACCCAGCTTGATTTTCTTATATTCAGGGATATCTTCAGAACAGCAACTTGTGAAACTATATTATTTGATTTAGGGTTCTAAAGGAATAAGGCAGTGAAACTGTGGTGTTTTCTGTAAGCAGGTAGCCAGTTCTAAGAAACACTTTCTAAAAGACTAATAAGAATGACAATGTCACAGCACTGTCTTTGCTTTAACCTTCATTTGCTCACAGGAGAAACATTTCTGACAGAGGCAAGATGTGTTTTAAGTTTTCTTTTGTAGGTGAGACACTTAGATAACATTAAAACCTGTCTCAAAACATACTTTGAGCTCATGTTCTCTTGGAAACCTAGGAAAAAATAGATGGCACCTGACTGATGGGGCTGACTGAAATTGTAGCTTTATTTATAGTTAAATTATTTATGTTTTGCTTCTTTAACTCCATCAGTTTATTGGCTCATGTTATTATCATGTCATGTATCATGTAAGTCTTTTATTTCATGCATCCTGCATTCTGTTTTGGAAAGGACTTTGCAATGGCAAAGTGTGACCTCTAGGTCTGTGATAGTGCTTTATGTCTTGGTTTTATCTCAATATCAAGACAAATATAATAGATCTGTTTGGAAAGTAAGACTAATGCTGTGACACCTCAGTCAGATCCTGAGCTGATGCAAATCAGTGTAAGATCTGGCCACATGCACTGCATAGAACATATGAAGTGATAAAATGGTACAGGTATGACATTCACAAAAAGATTTCCTTTAAAACAGATGTAATTGAGGCACAGCAGCAAGGTTTTAACACAGTTTTAACACTTCTGTACTTCCCAAACATGGATAAGAATTGCCCCAAATGCAGTACTCTGGATGCTTTTTTTAACGTGTACTACTTAGCAAGTCCACAACAAAGTTAATGCAGGTAAAGTTTTCACAGATATCAGGTTCAGAGATGAGGAAAAGAGTGTTTTGAGTTTCAAACTGAAAAGAATTGATACATTCACAGAGTATCTGTTTTCAATAGTTTGATATTATCACCACCTGAAAGATTTTTCCTGGTTTTCATATTGAAATGTTTCTTTCTGGTCCTGCCTACTGATAACATAGAGAAAAAAAAGTCAACAGTCTCCTCCTTCAATGTTTTTTTTAATAATTTTAAACTACCCCCTATTCTTTACATGTTAAGGTTTCTAGGCTGGTAGTCATTTCCAATTTATCTCCAGATTTCTTGAAATAGTTTTCTGAATTTAAATGCAGTATTCCTCTTGAATCATTGCCAGTACTGGGTACAGAGGAAAGGTTACTTCATATATGTTACAGAGAGTATATCATTTTATCTCAAAACAGCGTGAGAAAATATCATTCTGTCTTGTGTTACTTGCTTCACCTTGCATGGAGTAATGGTTAGGTTAGAGGAAGTATCAGAGCAGTTGTGTGGCTTTGAAATTAGCAATGTCTTCCTAATTTCCTATACCTGCTCAAGCAAATACTTAGGTACATTCTATTTCTATGGCATTTCATCAGATTCCAGCAAAGGATAGAAATGGCTATATTGCATCATGTTATTTAAAGTATATATATGGCCCTTGATTGATAATTCATTTCTTCCCTTGTTTGATGTATTATTTTGCATTAAAAGATGATTGGATGAATCCTTCACAGGATCCAGGAGACACAAAATCTCCAGTGTCTGCGAGAAATTAGAAAGATACTAAGTTTTGTGTAGCAGTTTTAGCTAATCATTGCTGTTGTCCTGTGTGAAAGGGAAGAGATTCATGTTTGAACACTGTTTTCTTTAGAAAGAATGTAGTTTTGTTAGAGTGAATCACAGATAGATTTGAGAGAATTAAAGTATTTTTCTATAGCTTCTCACATTTTAAAATGTGCTGTTTTCACTCTGCATATCATTAAAATAAAATACTAATGTTTGTAAAGGTTTTTTTGGAAGTGTTTCTTGTGTTCCATAGTGTCTAGACTGTCAAGTTCTTGAGAATAATGGTGCAGCTATACTAAAATTAATGAGCACAGAGATTTCAGACTGCCTTAAGAATCTGTTGGAATTACGTGATACTTCTAATACATTGTGTGGACATAGCTGGCTTCTGTTTGTAATTGTGGCACTTTCTTTCAGAATATGCAATCCACTTCCACAAATGGATTCCCTAGTAGCTTTGTTGAATTGGTCAGAGAACAGACACATGGAAATGAGCACAGGAAGAAGACAATGAATTTTAAAACCTTGCTTGTATGCATAGCATACTATGGTTTTGGGGTTTTAATTTTTTTTATTTTTCTATGCTGCGTATTGTTGTGACTAGGGTTCTCCTAGCTTTAGCCTTTCTGGTTTTTAATTGAAGAAAAAAGAAGTCCTTGTTAGCTCTATTTTGTTCTCACATGCCCACCATCAAAACTAGAACCAAACTTCTTGCTTGGTGGGAGGGAGTGGTGGCTGCAGCAGAATCACACAGATTATGGCATATGTCATCAAAATGTCACTGTGCCCAGATTTCCTTTGAGCATTTTAGTAGGGACTGCTGGGTCTGTCCTGTCTCTCTTTAGAGAAGAAGAAAAGTAGTGTGGGGTATATGTAGGCTAATATTTTACTGGAACTGACAGTTTTCTTGTCCCATATTTAAAAAACTTTAAATGCGTATTAACTTTTGATTGTTTTGATAAAAAAGGCTAACTGATTTAAAAAAAAAAATAAAAATTTCATCATATCCCTCCCCTATAACTGCTTTATTTTAGATTCACTGATTTTTTAAGCATATTTCTTTCAGGTCTGGAAAGACGGTATTTGGACCAGCAAACCTAGGAGAAGATGCAATAAGAAACTTCATTGCAAAGCATCGTTGTAATTCTTGCTGCAGAAAGCTGAAACTTCCTGGTATGCAAAGTAAAGATTAATTTTTAATCTATGTATAAATTTATAAGAGCAACAAAGTAAAGGCCTGTAGTAACGGTGTGCTATAAAGACAAGAACTGAAATTCTATTGAGCTGAAAGACTGTGGTAGGCACAGTCTTCCTGTGCAAAGGCAGATAAGAGAATACTGCTCTTTTGCCTACCACTGCTCTTTTGCCTACCATCCATGTAAGAGTGGGAGCCCATTAACCTGATGTTGGCATTCAGCATTAAAGCTTCTTCCCAGTGAATTGTTTCCCTTTCTTTGCTAAATGGGAGCCCATTTTTCCAGGGTCATAACTACAGATAACACCTGCAATAATTTTTTAGAATAAGGAAGAGGAAAAATAGAAAATTTGCAATGCATTAGCTGGGGAAAAACTCACCGGAGGTTTTCTGGCCCTGCTGTAGCCCCTACTTACGCTTAGTTGGATTGCCTGTTGTTCACGTTGTATTTGGTAAAATGTGCTTCTGTTTGAAGTGTGGCAGATTTTCAAGACTGAAACCCAAACCAGATTGCTTTCTGGATGACTTTTCAGCCACTGATGTTTTTTCAGTGGCTTTTCAGCCACTGTAGAGAAAGCTCCTTCCTTTCATTGCCTACATGGAGTAATAATTGCTGTTGGATTCTGGAACAGAAACTGCAGTGTTACTGGTTTTGATTATTTTTGTCTGTGGCAGCTGGAGATAATAGAGGGGAAAATCAGCTGAATGAATACAGTCAGGGAAGGTTCATTCATATGGGCTCACACCACTGAGTTCCCCAGGGCTCTCAACTCCCTGGTTCTTATTTGCCTTGCTCCAGATTTTCTTCCTCCTGGAACAAACTGCCACCAGTTACTGGGTTGAACACTGCTTGAGATGTATGTGCTTTTCAAATGTTTACTTGGCTGCATTGTTGAATTTGTTTTCTTGCCACAGATTTGAGAAGAAGTGACTACACATTGGAAACTGTCGGTCCAGCCTTCAAAATAGAAATGGAAACAAGCACCAAAGAAGCTGATAATGCAGATGAGCCTTCTGAGTATGACACACAGCTGTGAAGCAGACAGCCCATGTGTTTGCATGCTTGAAAACCTGCCCCTTATCACTGCCAAGGGTCTGTCCATAATCACAAAATACAGGCAACTGAGTGCAGCATATGTCTGCCCTTGCTAGACCCTATAGACAAGGAATGAAAAAAATTAGCTTTATTTACTCCCCTTCCATGCTCTTGTGTTGGTCTTCTTGTACAGATTAATGAACTGCCAGGAGCAGGTCACCCCTTAGCTGGATGCACTGTCCCATCAGTGCCTTTTTTTTTTAATGTGGATCATGGTTCCAAACTGTGTTTTCTTAGGAAAATGACTGTGACAAGTTTATTTCCAACTAGTAATTTGTTTTTCTTTCTGCTCTTTAGTAAATAAATGAATGTATCTACATATGCAAATCATTCATTTCAGTCAGAGCCCACTCAGCCCTGTGCTTACTTTTTCTTGGGCATAGAAGGCTCTCCAGGAAATTACAGAAATACTACTTTCTCTTTATTATTGATTTTGATTCAGAGACAAACTAAGACTATATGAATAATGAATTCATGGTTTAAACAGTAGTCATGACAGTTAGACTGAAAAATTTTGTAGGAACTTCATCTTGAATTCTTTTCACATACCAAGAAAAAGTTGTACAATAACGCAGCAGATCATTGGACCCACAAACATGGAGTTTTCTCATTTTGAGTTGATGAAGTTGATTATTCTGTGGTCTTTAATATAAACATAAAGAACAACCTTGAATGTCATTTGACTTTTAGGATTTGCCTTTCTGTATAATATTTTAGTTTCTGAATGTTTTAAAGTTGCAAATGGAAGAAAGATTTTAGAAGTCACAGAGAACAGTATGTTCAATTTGGTATTTAACTTGTTGTCAATGTCAGGCTGAACATAAGACTATTGTACAACAGTGGTGCAATTATATTTGGCAGCATCCACATTTGTTTCTGTCGATGTCCTCTGATTACAGCTGAAGTTCAGAAAACAGAAAAATCAGTCTGTGCAATATGATTTTGTAGAGTAAAGATTGAAAAGTGTTCAGCAGAAATACTTCTAATACAACTGGTGTTCTAACACAGATCACATCATTAAAGCAACTTTGTACTTTGGTGTTGAGTAAAAAAACCTAATGTTCAAATGTCAGTCATTAGAAAACTTCATACTTGAATTTAAAAAAAAACCCAACATATTTCCACTAAAGCTGACAGTAAATTTTAAGATGTAAGGGGGCTTTTTATTATGATCTGTGATTAATTTGGTATATTTAGTAAGTGTCTACATATAGATAGGATTTGGGAGTTACATGTTCCCAGTTTTTATATTGATTTACATGTTATCAGTTTTTATATTGATTATGATATTGATGTTGACGTAATCAGCATTGTAAACAGTCACTGAAGTAATCATATACACAATGTTTAGGTGAGATGCCTTCAGTTTCTGAGAGCATTCAGAAGAGGTTCCTATTGTTTTTTTTTCTTTTTAATAACAATCTTGATAGAAACCCCTCATATTTTCCCCTATTAGATTATACTTTTCATTTTGCAAAATACACAGTTTCCTCTGGCTCTTTTTTTTGGAAGCAAGTCAATTATCAGAAAACTTAGCTTGTCTGTGAAAGAGGTAGTTTGAGTGCAACTCTGCAGACTGAAGGTGAATTTTGGTCCATATGCCTGTGGATTATGTCCATTCTGCTTCCTGTGGTTATCATTTTAAAGTCTGACTTTAGGGAGATATGTGCTTACATGAATACATACATACTTTAAAGAAAGACCTTTCCCTAAAGTATCTCTAATTATTTGTATGCCTTTCAATTCAGTTAAGTTAAATGACACATAAATATGTCTTTAAAGTCCAAGACAATGTAACCCCTGCCCTGATAGTGCTGTTTTCCTCAAATGTTGCCATAAATTCAGAACACATATATATTATGCACAAAAAGTAAACTCTGCATCAGGCTGGTCCTGAGCACCTTTCATTTCCTTAGAAGTTTTGAAGGTCTGCACAAATCATCTTCAGATGATCTTTTATTGACAGCGCTCCTGTTGCCTGCAAGAGTGGGTTTCATAGCAATACTTGTGAGAATTCTAACAATTTATAGCTCAGTGTAGATTAATCTTATTCCTTCTTGTCAGTATCTGTCAAGGTACATACTACTTTCCAGTATGAAATTGGGGATCCTTGCAAGATACTACTCTGTGTTGAAATGTAGTTTATTTGATTTTCTAGCTATTTAGTTTTGTTCAGCATGACATATTAAGGGGATAAAACAAGAAAAGGAAGCATTTCAAATTGTTTCACTGTGTATTTTTATCCTTGCACTAATTTTTCCATGTGTGGAGACACTAAGTTGAAAAAGTCCAGTAATTCTGCTGGCTGATAAATTATGCCTCACCTTTCTTTTTGCATTTTTTGAGAGTGCTGATTCACATTTCACTAAACCTTAAATTTAAGTACTTGGTTAAAGACCTTCCTCCCCTCCCTTTTCATAGTTCAGTAATAAATTATATTGAAAATAATTTGAAAAAAAAATTATTTCTTTTGAGATCTTGGTGTCTTTCTTACTACAAGTTCTGTATATTCTTTCAACTGTCTGTTGATTTCTAAATACTGACCTTGGATTGAAGCATATGCCCACTGAACACATGAAAGAAAACCTAACAGCCTTTAATGGGGACAGCAGTAAGCCCCACTCACACTAAAACTGTGGTTCATATGAAATGAAAGATGTGGAAGTCAGGTTCTTTCTCCAACTGCTTGACAACTAGAGTGAAAGAGGAAATATTGTGTGTCAAACCCAACCACAGGGTTTTCTGATTATTAGCTTCAATATTTGCTTATGCTGAAAAGCAGATACAGGGATTTCTTTCATAATTCTGGTGGGTTCAGGAAAAAAAAGGACCTGTTTACTTTGTTCAAATAAATCAGGCAGTAAAGTTTTGAAAGAACAAAACAAAACAAAAAACCCAAAGGGTATTCAAAAGCTCACATTTTAATATGAGCTTAAAAGAAGCTTACTTAGGAATTCAGTTGGGGTTATCCACAGCAAAATGTTTTTTTTGGTGTCTGCCGCATCGGAGATGTATCTTGAACATACGAAAAATATTCAGAAATGGAAAACATACTCAGGAAAGCTTTTTTTTTCTTTTATTCATAGTTGTGGTGTATTTGCGGTTATTCATTTATTGTTAGTGCAATAAAACCAAAAGGGATATTACACATGTATTTTCTAGAAATGGATTTGTATTTGTTGTAGTTTTGTCAATCTATTTCATACTATTTCAAAAGAACACTTTCACAATGTTTCTGTTCTTGATAGGTGTAAAATTAAATAACATGTTTCTGAACACTAAGGAAAACAGGTGAAAGTAACACACAGAGAATAATGCAGTCATTTTTATTTTTAATCTCAAAGTAATAAACATCTATTCTATATTTAACATGTGGTTTCCAGCTTCTCTTTTGTTTTATTTCTGTGGTAGCATTAGTTTCTATTCTTGTAGTCAATATACTTACAGCAAGAATACTTCTACACTTGTCTCATAAGTCAAAATTTAATTTTACAGAAAAATAAAGTAGATATTTTAATTTACGTATTAGTTGTTCAATAAACCCTGGATTTATTTTTTTTTAGTTGAGATGCCTGCTCAGTTCTTAGAACACTTGGTAAATCCAATCACTGCTGCAGGTTTTAGAATAACAGATATCATTGCTTTAATATGACAGTCTTATTTTTTACTGTAATTTTAGATCTCTGATGTGAGACGCCTGTACAGCTGTAAGTGTAAACAAGGAGCTATGAATGAATAGTGCCCAACTGACTTCATTGTCAAATCTGCTACCTTTTATATCTGTTTTCCATTCTTAGGATGCTGATGCCAGTCACTTTTTGTAGAAAAACTGTTCCCAGAAATAAAGAAAAACCTGTCTGGATTGACCTGGGCCTTCTCATCAACTGTGGTCACACCCGAGTAGTCAGTGCTTACCTCATTGCTAGATCATTTGCAAGACCTGCTACGCTTTTCAGCTTTTCTTTGCTGTCTTTGTCATATCTTGACTTATCCTGGAAGGCAGTTTGATCTCCCAGTTTATGGTAACTACTGCTGGGGAAGAAAAATTTCAAACTAAAACTAAGCAAAAACTACTTTCCTCTTTGATATGGAAGAGTGTGTAAACAGTTGTAATGCTCTGTCCATTTGCCCCCCTGGCACTGGTTCTGTTTGCAGAACAGAAAACAAACCAGTGTTTTAAAATACCCTAGGTCCATTTAGATGTTAATATTCAGTTGTGATAAAGTGCTTAAGGTTCGAGGAGAAAAATCAGAGAAAAGTTCTGCAGGAAAGAAGTAACTTTGTTGCCTAAACAAAGCCTGGCTGTGTTCTTTGCGTCAAAGATTTAGGTAGATGGCTAAAAGCTTTCATTTCTCAGGATGTCATTGAAAATAATACAATCTAGGTTTGACAATTTGCAGGTAGCCCAACCTATGCACGGCTGGAAGAAGGGAGGAGGAGATGAAAGAGGAGGAGAGAGAGCCGAGGAAGAGAAGGGGCAGCTGAGGCACAGAGAGCAGTCTCTGACTTCCTAGCCTTTCTCCTGCTGTTTTTCCTGACTGACCTCTTGTCCCTCAGAGATACTGCCAATGTCATCTTGTTTCTGTGGTCTGTAGCCTGAGGCAGTAACATGTACTAAAACACATTGACACAGTGTACTCAGGTGGCCTGGCTTCAACAGGTGTCTTGCCTGATGATGAAAAGAGAGATGCTTCTCCTCAGATGACCCCTGCTATGACATTCGAAGTGTTACGCGACCGCTGAAAATGTCTGAGCAGGAAACACTCAGGTCAGCAACTGATCAAGGAGAGCAAGGGAGGTCCAGGGTGGTCAGCTAGGAATGGCCATATGTCCCTCCTGTTCTACTAAATGGATGTAAGGTTGGCCTAAAGTGACTGTAAGGAAATGTGGTCTGGATTAACTTCAGGTGACCTCTGTGCATTAAAGGAGCCCAGGCTGACCCTCAATGATTTCTTGGTGTAGCTAATTGGAATTAGGGTTGATATCAGATGACACATCTGCAGGTTAATTTGTTCTGAATAGGACTCCAAATAACTTGTTGAATGAAAACGAGGACGAGTGTGACCCTGGGCAAGTTACTGGGTGTAAAGCTGACCCCAGGCATTCACCTTGGATGACCACAAGCAGATCTTTGGCTATCATGTTGTCCCAAGGTGATTCCTTTTATCTAATTTGCTAGCATGTTGACCTCAGATGAGCCTTGGAGCTCAAAAATGAGGTCAATCGGAGCTGGTGTGACTTCCGTAAGTTGTTTAAACACATGTTTACTTGAATTGACTTGTGCCACAACCATGAGAGTTGACCTTAGATGACCCTGCAGTGAGAGTTGTATCTCTGATTGAACTCAGATGACCTCAGACAAGAGTCAAGGACTGTGATTGACCTCTTGGAACCAAACGAGGGGCAGGTTGACGTCAAATGACAAACCAAACAATTAATTGGATCTCAAGTTTACCTTAAATGACTTCTGGGCACTGAACGAAGGTTGCACTGACCCCACATGAACCCTAACAGGCTCTCTGGTTGACCTCAAATGAATCCTACTGCTTAACTGGATACCAAACACACTTCAAACATTTGCCCGTCCTCCAGAGGAGAAGAGTGGTGACTTCAAACGACCTCTGTGAAGGTCAAGTGTATGTCAAGTCTGTCAAGGCCTCAGTATGTTGTGTTAACCTCAGATGATCCCAGGCTCCAAACAAGAGCCTAGCTGATCTCAAACAACACCTTGCCTATACCTGGGTCTCATGATAATGCCAGATAAGCCTATTTGACAGGTTAACTGATCCCTCAGGTTCACCTCAGATGACCCTACAGCAGTTATTCAACCTGCAAGTTGATCTCAAATGACCTTCCTGAGAAGTGATGGTGACATCCAGTGATCACAGGCCAGTTAATTGATTCTCATTTAACCTCTAGTGACCCCAAGCAGTTACTTGGATCTTATGTTAATCTCAAATGATATTTAGAGCCTCTAACTGTATTACAAGTTGATTTCAAATGACCTCTTAGGCAGAAATGGGGGCTGATAATTGGCCTAAGCGACCTCCTGTTGGAAGCTAAAGAGCACAGTTACCTGTCTCAAACACTGTTAAGACCACAGAAAGGAGGAATTTGTGATAGGAAGGTGCTACTTCCAGGCCTGGCAAGATTTCGTTAGCACATCCTGGTTGATGCATCCAGACAAATTTTCCTCACAGTGACTGTGTGAAAAAAAGCAACTGCTCATACCTGATCATATCACTGATGAAACAAAGGTCTTCCCAAGTTATGGGACAGACAGCACCTGCAATCACTAACAAAGCTCCCCAAAAATGCCTCTGCGGATACTGGAGCTTGGGCTGTATAAAGATGGTGCTGTTGTCTGGGTGTTGGGACCTAGGGGGAGGTCAACAATGCTTGAGAAGGATATATCACTGATAGTGGGTACAAAAAATACTGCAATAATGGGTCATGAGGACATTCGGCACAACTCCCAAGACAAGGGAGAAACTAATACAGCCAACTCAGCAACTGTGCTGAATCACTCCAACTGGGTGAAAGGCAATTCCTGCAGGGGAATCTGTGACCACCGACTCACAGAACACCCACTGATTCAAAAGAAGAGAAAGAAGAAGAGAAAGACTAATTAGCAGAAGAAGCAAGGAAATAATTTAATCAATAGAAGATAGAATACTAATTAATATGAGAACTGTCTAGCTTGCCGTCAATAAGGACTAATTCCTTTGTTTGCTAAATTGTATAAATAGTGAAAAGATTTGATAATTGTTGGCAGACCTTGTATACCCAGCACCCCTTCCTGCACAGAACTTAACAACAGAAGAACAAAGCAGGTCCCCCTGCTCCACCACTGAGAAGTTGAGGATGAAGATTGATCAATGGGTTGCTGCTGGATGCACAGGTGGTGACTATATTCTGCTTGCACTATCTCTCTCCTTCCCTCTCCCTCCCTTTTGGTCTTTCCCCTATTCACTTACTATTACAAAATAAAGTTGGTATTGTTGAAACAGTGTTTGGTCTAGTTTGCACCTTAATTTGAGCAGTCATCTCTCACTAATCAGATCATAACACCTCCAAATAGGTACATGGCTCTCAGGGTTGATGTCAATTGACCTCAGGTTGCAAAACCCTGAGTGATCTAAATGGATCTCAGGTTCACTTCAATTGACTTCTATGCACCCCACAAGGACTTTGTTAATTTCAAATGATCCCCTTGTCAACTGTTTGTATATCAAATTAACTTCAGATGACCCTGGAGAAAATATGTGGGATATTTTCATGTTGAATTGATACTCAGGTGGACCTCAGACTACCCCAGTGAAATTGACTGGATCACATTTAGAT
Organism: Eulacestoma nigropectus; assembly: GCA_013397775.1. Lineage (NCBI taxonomy): Eukaryota > Metazoa > Chordata > Aves > Passeriformes > Eulacestoma > Eulacestoma nigropectus. The sequence continues at coordinate 757,523 of VZTE01002092.1, forward strand.
GCTAGGCAAAAAATGGTGATTGTGATTGACCTTACATAACTTCTTGTATAGATTTCTGTCTCTGAGTTTGACCTGAGAGGACCCCTGGTCAGGCAATGGGAATGCACTGATCTTCAATGACCTTTGTGCTGCTAATTACATTTCTCATGGCCCTCAGATGATCCTTGTAGAGCAAATGACACCCAGGACTATTCTTGGTTCATATAAACATAGATTGCTTCAGTTTTTAAGTGTCCTATAAAGTTCATCTAGTCCAAATCTCTGCACAAAGCATTTACAGTTAGATGTCATTCATACCCTTTCCCAGGTAAATTTTGCTTTTATCCAGCAAAGGTGATTTCACAACTTTTCTCAGTGTAATGGGTTGAAACTGAGTTGATTGACAAGCTTTTAAGCCAATGCGCTTTTGTGAATTTTGCATATTTAAACCCCGTGCAAGGGTGGGAAGTTCTTCTTGTTCCCGGTCTCAGGACAGAGAAGGGGGGGCTCTGAGCCTCCAGGGTGGCCTCCAGGCCCGGCCCGGGCTCCTGCCTGCCCCGCCTCACCCCTCTCCCTTCCCTCAGAGC
>VZTE01002092.1:763783-813164 GCA_013397775.1 Eulacestoma nigropectus
AAACAAACCCCCCCCCCCCCCAGAATACCATCTGTACCAGCCTCGAAAACAGGGCAAACCCAGGAGTCCTTTTAGATGTTTACTATCCAATTGAAGAAAAGAAAAAAAAAATATTGAAAGATTAAGAAAGCAAAGTATGTGGGAAGGAGAAAGGTGAAGATCTTTTATTTCCACCACTGCAACATTAGGGAGCACAGCCTCACAGTTAGCTAACTCCACCTGAATCTAAACCCTTATCTTGTAAGCCTGCTGTTTCATACAGGGACATGCTAAAGTAAGTCTTCTGATGTGGTGACAAAATTTCTGTAATGGCTTAAGCAATCAAGTGTTTGTATTTTCAGATTATTGCTTTCAAAATGGGGCTATAGAGGTGGGGGTTTTTTGAGCAGCTGAAGCTTATTGCTTAGCTAGTGAGCTCTGAAATGTGATGTATAATACACTAAATAAATAAATCCCCTTTAAAGAGCAGCTGGTAGGTGTGAAAAGTCTATTTTCTTTTTCAGAACTACATCTGTTACTAGAGCATGCCTGAAGCTGAGGATTCAGACACAATAGTTAAGGCAAGTTCAGATGCCCTGTGAGGACATGCCTGTAGTTTGAATGCAGCCTGAGGTCCCAGAAGGACTGAGATTTTGACAGCCTTCTTGATTCTGGTAGTACCCTCCAGGGCCCTCTGACTGTCACAGGTTAGCAACTGCCTCTCTGTGATTCTTGATGTTTGGAATTATCACATCTCTTTCCTCTCCTTCGAAGATCAGAACTTCCCTACAGATTGCAAAATGGCTTATAGAACTGCATGAAGCCTGTTTTAAATATTGTCAGTCTCTTCAATTTTCCAAGCTCAAGCTTATGCAAAAATGCTTTCTATGCATGATGCTCTTTGAATCTGTCTAATGAAGAGGGAAGTCTAGATGACCACTTCTTGTTATAAATAATTTTTATATATTAAAAAAATTTATTAGATACTGTATTCTATTTATTTTTCTATCTCGAATTTGCAGTTCCATGCACTCTACTTCATTACCTAGTGTAACGACACAAACTAGTTATTTCTGGCACTGTGCCCTCTGTTCAAATGATAAGGCAAAAGGAAACATGTACTTTCACCTCTTTCTGTTCTAGGCCATGCTGAATTGGAACATCCCATGAAAGAGACTCTTTTTTCTTTATCTCAGTCCTGAATTCCAGTCCCCACCTATATGTTGAAGTGAGGTTAGTAAAAGTATTATGGCATCGAGCTCCCATGCTGACTCTATGATAGCTTCTCTTTGAATTCGCCCATTATCTGAACAGCTCTGTTTACCAAACCTATTATCCTTCCCCCCTGGTTTTCAAGCTGAGAAAGCAAAAGCAACTTGTTTAATGGCTCACAGATTGATAATTAACAATTTACATGTCCCTTGTAAGGCTGATAAGGAAAAGAACTGCTTTTGGACAGTGAAAATACTGGAGAGAAGGAAGTGGGAGTCAACTTATGTTATTAAGTTGTACTGCTTCATTAATCACAATCTATCTTTTATCGCATTGCTCAAAGCCAAATCCATTCTATTTCTTGGGAATGAGTTAGATTAAAATCAAGTGCTCTTAATGCATCTTTGACATCTGGCCTAGCAGCTGGCTATCACTAATATTGCTCTTTAGAAATGTCAGGAGCCACATTTACTGTGACCATTCTAGCCCTTCTGATTTAAGCTACTGTAGAAGGCAATGAATTACCTTAAAGGAGCTCCTCTGGAAAGTCCTAAGTTTTATGCTGGATCCCCTGCCAGCCTCACCACTTCGCGAGTATGAACAATCATACAATTGAATTGATTTGACTTTCCTGCTCCTGGAGTTTCATTGCCTTTAACCTTGGGATGTAATGATGGTAATGCCATGCTAAGTGCCTCTCCTACCTGGGTTTGTCTGCTCAAGTAGGGCACCCATTCTTGTTAGCTGAAAACTGCACTGATTTGCAGTGAGAGGGGAAATAGATTGAGCATGATTAATACCACTATGAATGCCACCGATTTTCTTGCAAGACTTTTGAAGGTGCTAGTCATCCAGACATATTTATTTCTTTATTAATTATAAGCTTATGACTAAAAAGGCCTGGGATTTTTTTTTTCCCCCTCAATAACATCAGCCTAAAGTCCCTGCTCCCTCCTGTCTCCAGACAGACTTACTTGAATATGGACTGCATTAAACTTGGAGGCAATTGTTCCCCTCTAATGAAGGTGCAGTGAGAGTTTTCTTTTCCTAGCAGTGAAAGGTAAAGAAATTAGAGTTGGTCAGTGAAACTGTCCATCTCACATCTGGGAGGACACATTAGAGTCCTCAGCTTTCCAGATACTCTGTTGCCTACCTTATTTCCTAGCTGTTTTCCAGTGCCCTCTCACGTTATCTGCTTCTGACTCTCTGACTCGGAAAGAATCTAGGAAATGGGATGAGTATGAAATAGAATAGCAGTTTAAGAGTCTTTATTATGACCTGGCCATTCTCAGACTGAAGGCTTTTAACAGAGGCATCAACTTCCTCCACAGATGTTGTGGTCAGAAGAGGCCATTGTTTGGACCAACAGGAACCCATTATTACGGTTTTCAAAATAACCAAACCCAAACCCCTGGTTTTCAGCAGAACTGCTGCCCATTGGCTCATTGGGGCACCTGCAAGGACATTATATACTCTAGAAGGGGCCTCTCTTGACAGAGTGCAACCTAAAAGTTGGTCTTTCCTAGCAAATCTCAGTGTGAGAGATGAGGAGGGCTTTGCTTGCAAACCATAGGTTAATATCCAGGTATTAAAGGTATGAGAGAGATGTCTCTGCCCAAATTGAAGTGCAAATGAGACCGTATGCTGAGTCAATAGGATTTATATTTAGTAATAAATGTGAGGTAGAGAGTGAGACATAGAAAGAAAAAGAGAGGGCAGGGGGAGAGAAAGACAGTGACAGAGACTGAGTAAGAGCAAAAGAATATTACCACTCTGGATCCTGATGGTGTCAGTCGTGATCCCTTGGGGCTGGGGGAAGCTCAAGAAGCACAGAGTCCACCAGGTTTACATTTGTTCACATTCAGGTGAAAAAGTCCAGGTACCTCCTTTGGGACAGGGAGTTTTACAGTGGATGGTGTTAATACTTCGGATCATAGGACACTTCAGGAACCTTTGATGGTTTTACCGACATCTTCAAAGATATGACAGCTGCCTCTTACAGCAGCAAAGTTGAGTCAATTAAGGGTCATTAGCAGGGATGAATACTTTCAGGCTACGTGTGAATGTTCTGGTTCTTCCCCAGAGGGGAGTTTTCACAGCTGAGCTACTTGTGGAAAGACTTGATAAAAAGCTCTGTCCCACCGAACAAGATTTGCCTCTCATTAGCCTCTTTCCCTTATCTTGTTCAACACCCAGCAGTAGCCTCCAGTGAAGGGTGCGCACCCCCTCTGCACCCGGGGGTTGAGTGGTTGATTGTTTGAGCCATTAACCATTAACAGTCCAGTCTCTCACACCGTATGTTATAGAGACCATCACGTATTCACCCCCACGTTCCCACACTTAATAACATCCAGCAGTAGATGCTGGCGACCCAAGAGATTTGAATGCATGCAGCTGCTTGTGTCAAAAGGTTATGACTAGAGATAAAATTTTCTCATTAAAGAGAGAAAGACCTGTTGATCCAAAATATGCAAATTCACCTTTCCCCACTGAGAGAGCAGGCAATGTTGGAGAACATAACATCACAGAATCATTAAGATTGAAAAAGACCTCTAAGATCATTGAATCCAGGCGAGAACCCAGCACTGCTGCGCTCACCGCTACACCGTGTCCTCAAGTGCCACATCCACATGCTTTTTAAGCACTTCCAGGGAACCACTTGCCTGTGCAGCCAGTGTCCAATCACCCTTTCAGTGAGGAACTTTTGCCTAGTATCAAGTCTAAACCTCCCACAGCACAGCTTATCGCCATTTCTTCTCATCTCTTCTCTTGTTACTTGAGAGAGGAGATTAACCCCCACCTTGCCACAAGTTCCTTTCACATAGCTGTAGAGAAAGATAAGGCCTCACCTGACCCTCCTTTTCTCCAGGCTAAACAACTCCAGCTCCCCAGGCTATTCCTCACTGAACTGAAAAACACAGGGGAGGAAGAACAGTGTTGTGATTTATTCAGCAATGTTACACAGCCTCCCAGTGGCACTGATGAGACGCTAAGCCTGTAGCTGACTGAGCTCCATGGCTCTGACAGCAAAGTGTTAATTCTGGAATTTACCCAGATGTTTCCAAGGGGATCAACCCATACATTCTAACTGCTTGGGCTGCAGCATGTGCATGGAGGTATTCAGCCAGTTGGGGTCAATGTTTCTTCCAGTGTTCATTTGAGTTTCAGGGGAACGGTGCTATACAACCCTATCTTTATGGGCTATCAGGGCGGCAGTAGGTGACTATGAAAACTACTTACTGATGCAATCTAAATTTCATAAATAGTAGAACTTAATCCAGGGTCAGTGAATGCTGTCTCAAGGCCTTCTGTTAACTACTCCTTTCCAAGGCTAAAAAGCACTGCCACGAGGGCAATAACACAGGCCAGCACTCCAAAAGGCTTGTGTTTGATCCATGGGCTGGAAATTCCTGCTTAATCCACAGCTCTCAATAGCTAAAATCTGTGACGAAGGACCAGCATATGTGATTGTTACAACCTGCTGCAGAAGGAGAGGGTTCTTGTTAATAGATCCCTTGCGGCAAATTAGAGAAAACAACACTGAATGATCAGTTTTTGTAAATATACATGTAGGGCTTGTTGTAGAACAATTTGGTTGCAAACAATAACAGGTATTTAGCAGTTTGGGTTATTGTTACTTATAGTAATATAACCACATGGAAGCACTGCAATATCAAAAAAAAAATTTCACCCAAGGGCATGCACATGGAAAACGAAAGAAAGAGAGAGAGAGAAAAAGGACCAGACTACAAAGACATCACCCCCTGTAGGCTTTGTGACAAGACTTGGTTGCTGCGCAGTCTTGGTCAAAGTGGTGCTCACAGGCTGCATCTATCAGGTGGTGGGGGAAGACTCAAAGAAGTGGTGGGGGAAAATCCCGGGGAAAATCTGCAGAACACAGTATCTATTGGGTTTATATTAGCTCAGGTTCAGGTGGGAAGGCCCTTGTAGCTCCTCACGGTGGGGAGCTTCACAGTGGATGATATAATGTTGTGGATCATGGGACACCTCAGGAGTCCTTTATACCTTCTAAGACAGCACAGCTGCCCATCACACCAGCTCAGTTGTGTCAGTTATGGCCACTATGGCCCGATCAGCAGAGGTGAGCACTCTCAGGCCACAGGCAAAGGTCCCAGTATCTCGAGAGGGGAGGAGAAAAAGTCCCACAACACAGTGGTTTGTGCAGAGGAGGATAACTTAGCATGACAAGAGGCACCGTCCTGTCTTCACAGGATCCATCTTTTATCTCAATCATAGCCCATCTTCCACCCTCTGTCTTATCAAATCAGAGATTAGCCATTAAACACCCAGAAGCTCACCTCCTCCATTTCAACAAAGCACACAGGCACCATAAATGGGAGAATGTTTTGAGTCATTTTCCCTCAGCAGTTGTCTCCCACAGTGATGAGAGAAGATAATGAGGTAAAAAGTTTTCTCCCTGCTCTGAACGATTCTTTGGCATCACACCAATCTTCAAGATGTTTTGCCAAAGGCAGATGAGTAATAAAATTCATCAAACAACCTTCATAAGATAAGAGATGTTCTTTTGTTCACTCTGTGGGTTTGTGCAACCAATATCTGGAGACTGGACTTCAGTGGGAGGTTTTTAGATCAAAAAAACCCTTGAATGTATGCAGAAAATCTTGAATGTTTGGTAGCAGATATAAACATGTTCTAGCCTGCCACTATTTTAATTTACACTTAAAGTTACATAGTTTCAGTATACATTTACTTAGGTAAACTTATATTAATGAGAATTTTCTGCTCCCAGTTCCATCACTGTCCATTAAATCTGCTGATTTCAGAGTAAATATGGGTTATGGGTTGGAGAAGGATAGCTCTTGACTCAAATATGTCAACCTTTCCTTGTTTTTCTTCTGTTTCTATTATTCTGCAGTTTACTTACAAAGGTTTTCTAAGGGAATCCAAGTAAAACAAAATTGTTATTATTTTTAAAACTCAAGAAAGTCCACAGTGATGATATTTGAGGCATATTATTGAATGGGTACTTTTTCTACTTAATACTGGAAAACCACAATTTGTCATGAATAAAACTGATCTGTTCAATGTGAAGCAATCCTACCTCCATTGCTTTGCTGGACACAGGATGAAATAAACATTTTTACTATAAGTTGAGAGTAACGTGTCAGCAACTTTCTATATTGCAATGCTGCTCTGTATTGAAAGGAACATTACAGCAGCTCAGAGATCCCAGTTCAAAACAGTATTGGAAACAGAATCTCTTGGAAAACAGCCTAAAAAGGTATTGGCAAAAGCTTTTAATGCCCCAAATTCAGCTAGCTAAGAGCAGTCATTAGTTCAAGTATGTAAATCGAAAATAGAATCAGTTACTGTCTGTGCTTTGGAGCAGGCACTTGATGGGCACATTTTGGCTCACATTTAGTAGTAAATAATGAGTTGTATACAGTCATCAAGTGACTGAAGAAGTTTAAATAGAACCTCTTTTATTTGTCTTCTGTGGTGTGTGCTGATTCCTTCCATAAAAGGCATACTATTTTCTTTTCAATTTAATGAAATAATGCATCATATTGATATAATTTTCTTTTACTTTCCAAGGCACTTTACTTTTACTTTCCTCATAGGAAAACTGTGCCCACAGGAGAATTCCGAATGCTAGATCCAATGCTCATTGCATTTTTAAAAATCTTTTGACCATATACACTTTTACTAGCTTCTGTCACAAATGATCTCAGGCACTTTTTGGTAGATAATATTTTGTTTAGGGGGCTTAAGGTTCAACATCTCTAAAAATGCAAAGCACATTTTTATTGCATTCACTGAATATGATCAAATTAAAAGAAAATTAACAAATTTAGATTTCCTATTTCACAGAAAGATTTTTAAATCTGTTTATTTGGTCCACTGGTGTGCAAAAGGCATGCTATCTCTGTTTTGCTTTTAGTGTTTGGAGAAGGTGTCAATGGTGCACGTTTTAGAACAGCTGGATATCCTTTAGCATGCAGCATGGAAGGTTAGCAGTGAGGACTTTAAATTCTGGTTTGTCAACAGCCATAGCTTCTCAGCACAGTTTCAGTGAAATCACAGGATTGCTGGATTTTCCCCTAATGATGTAAAGGTTGTTACAGTTCTGACTAACCTGCACAGAACAAGTCACTCTGAGGCACTGGAACAACTACTGTCCCCGGAGAGAAGAGTGGATTTCATTAATAATCCAGAGGGAACCAAGAGAACGAGGTAGTAATTGCCAAGACAATATGTGTTTATGTGATAACATCTGAAAACTCTACAGTAAAGATGAAACCAGTCCTTATTCCTCAAAAGTGACAAGAAATAGCTAAATATGTATACAGATGTCAAATTACCTGTTTGCCTAGACATGAGTAATCCATGATTGGAGTCAGCATCCCCAAAATACAGTGTTTAAACTTGGTGCTGTCATTTCCCAGGAGGTTTCTCAATTATCTATATAAAGGTTCAGTTTTTGGACATAAAATATAAATTCCTTAAGGCAGTAATTTTCTGCACAACTTTTGGCTGCTGAAATATTCTGCACTTGCTGAAGGTGCATGGGCAGCTACATCCAGACGGTTACTTAAGCACACGTCTTTATTTTCATGGAGGAGGTAGTGATTTCTTTTTATATGATATGAGCTTAAAAAGCACACACCCGCTATTACCACTGACTTTCCAGGACCTTCCATTTGATGTAACAGTGGTCCTGAATGCATTGCTGCAAGAAAAATTGGGAGAGCGGTGGAAATTACAAGCCCAGTAAATAATAGACCTAACTTTCAAGCCAACAGTAAATTTTTATTGGTAAGAAAGGAATACCAGCGTGTATTTGCTAAAACTTTATCGTGTTTGGTCATCAGCTGTCACAAAGCAGCAAAGGATATGTTAAATCTTGCCTGTGTCAATCACTGAGTCATTTAGAAGAACGATGCACAGCTGACCAACTACAACTGCAATTTTAGTGACGCGGTCTTTATAACTGAATGCGTTTTTGAATGCCAAAATGCAACAACACCAGCAGGACAGAGAAAGCAATTTTTAAAGCCCCCCTGATAAGGCTCCTTTTATTAGTCTGAGGAAACTCCAGACTCCAAATACAGCATTTGCTCAAATTTGCTATTGGTTAGTTAGTAGAACTGTAAGCATGTTACAAGACACTTTACTAGGACTGGGCTGAATCTACTCATCATGGAAGTGTTCTCTTAAGCTCCGTAATGCAGTTACTGTTGTGAGGATTTTGAAGAGAAATCACAGCAGTTATTTCTAAATCACTGATAGTGACCAATCTGTTTACTTTCATAGATGCAAAATTCCAGGCATTCATATTAAATATCGATGTTCAGCATCTAAACAATCTACGGACATCTGAACACCAGCACACAGCTACACCAGAGCTGCCCTACGTTTTTAAAAATGTCCATGTACTGGAGAAAGCTATGAGAAGCAGCAGGAGATGCAAGGTCATGGTAGGTACCCAAGAGCAATGCAAACAGGACCAATGCACCTCTCTGGCCAACTGAATTGAGCCCTGACAGGTAGAATGCCCAGGTGAAAGACTTGCTAAGATTTCTTATGAATCATAGCACACTATTAATGCATATCTGAAGGGGGAGATAAAGTTTTTATTAGACTGTTCACTATAATTGGAATAGAACCCTTCTGGGATCAGAGTCCCTTCATCAGGACTAACTGAAGCTCTTCCATCTCCTATAAACTTCACTTTTCTCATATATGCAGACCATTAAAACCACAGTTAAACTCCTGCATGCATAGGAAGGTAAACAAACACTCTTCAGAAACAGAAGCATGGTCTTTAACACCAACGTTACAGCTACACCTGCACCAGAACAAGTCAGAGTTTGTCCTCCCAAGGCAATCTGCAGTCCAGTTTTCAAAAGATTTTTTCTAGATTTCTCCTGGGTATGAGGGTGGGAAGTGAGATGAACAATAAAGGAGCAAGAAGGAAGAGAGGCAGAAAAATTGTTTAGCCAGATTTTGATTTATCCAATACAAATTCTGGACTGTTTTTAGGATGTTGATCACATTTCATGAGACAGTTTCTGTTACAAAGATGTTGCTTGAAGCGCATGGTAAGTTATGATTGAATACATCTATGATACATCATGATCCAGAAGGCTGCATTTGCATGGGTCTGTAATTAACTGAACACCTGTAAGTACATAATTTTTCTGAGAGTGAGAACTATCATTATTTCATGTTGTTTTGTGTAATACATTTCACCATTGTCTTTATAGAAAGCCTATGTTCATCCAGCTACCTTGAAGAACCTGCAATGTGCAAAATGTATACAATAGTTCATTCTTGTAGGAGTAGATCTGTTGTGGGCCTGCACACACTGAAATTTAAAATTACATCTAACCAGTGCAATAGTGTAGTAAGTTATGCCCTGTAAGACTTTCATATAACTGTGTCTCAAAATAATGTGTGTAAATACAACACTCCATTTATTTCATATAGCTAGTAAACTCTTCAGCTTCATGATACCTGAAATACAGATGGTTATATATAAACTCCTCATTACACTTGTCTGAAATTTTTTCAGATTGATGTGAAACCTCCAAATGAGCCTTAAATATCTGGGATGTGAATATCTAATCAAACTAAGCTGCACTTGCTGCATCTCATAACCCAAACTCGTTTACCTGCATTGTGATGCTGTCACATGAAAAGGGGAGGTTTACTCAAACCCTCAGTATGATTATCTGTCAGTGCCCTTGTGCCTGACCAGTCTGTCAGCATCCTGTTATGGGGACCCTCCCCTGAGCAGCTCACTAGAGCAGGGGGTGGTTCAGGGTCCCAGGCCAACAGAGAGACCCCTCCTGGATCTCCACATCTTTACCCATTGCTGGTGACTGCCAGCACCCTTAACGGATTCACACTGACAGATTACAGAATAATACTCTTAACAAAATTGTGACAGGTTAAGGTTCAAGGATTGCTGGGGATGGTATCTGACCGCAAAAATGTATTCAAAGCATTATACTAATTCAGTCCAATATACTAACAAGCTCTAATTCCCAATAAAAGCTAGCTGGAGTTAATGATCTAGCGCGCATAGAGCGCAGTTCTTATGCAACAGGCATCCCTATGGGAAAGACAGGTTTAGCTTGTCAATTGATTCCAGCAGTTACACAGGAGTCTTCCCTAATTTCTTCCCATTCTTACCTCACTTTTATACTATTTCTTTGTGTTCAGGTGGAGCTTGAGTGACTAAGTTATACATCTTACTCAGTGAGGGGTGCTTGTACCTTGGGGGCAGATAAATCAGGATAGCACCAGAGATAACTCTGGCAAGGGGACATGTGTCAGTCATTTTCCCCACAGCTGTTGATTCAAGGGCAGGAGACCTTCCTTTATCTCTCCTGGTTTTAAGCTTCTGTGAGGGTTTTCAGCTGGAAAGGACGCTGAGTTCCCTCTTCTGCAAGGGTTCTGACAGAGCCTGGCTGTGGTGTCTCCACTCTGCTCCACCCTCCATTGGGACCTCCACAGATTGTGTGTGGCTGGCAGGTCAGATATGCTGATTTCATTCCACCCGGGAACAGCAACTGTCTTTCCTCCTATAATTTCTGTACTGTTAGCTTTATACTCTCATTCATGTTCACATAAATGTAAAAAACATTTAAACACAGCTGGCTTTAAGTGTAAGTATTGCACTAAGCCTGCTGAGGTCAGTACACTAATAAACGCATGCCTAACAGTTTGCAAAAAGAGGCCTTTTTATACCATCTTTTAAAATTTACTTCTGATTTAAATTTAGGGTCCTAAAAATGAACAGTTAGTATCATTGAAAGGTACTGATTACAGCTTTGACAGCTAGACATACACAGACTTAAAAAATATTTGACATATGTATGATTTTAAATACAGTATCTTCTTTTAAATAAGGTAACCTTCTGTTACACTACTGTGCAGTTTGCTGTCACACAATTGTTTCTATGTTGTTTTGCTTTTCTACTAGCTGAGGCTTTCCCCAAAATGAACAGAGAAATAAATCAGTAACTACTGCAATTTCAATATGCGAAAGTCACAGCTCTAACTTAAATCGCAAAACAGAGCCACTGTTATTACCAGTTGATGTCACAACATGCTATACACCTAATTCTACTGGTCAAGAAAAAACCTGAAAATAAGTACAGGCACCTGATCACAGAATCTTAGAATGGTTATGGCTGGAAGGAGATCTTGAAGTTGATCTAGTTAAAACTCCCCTGCTGTGGGTAGGGTAACATGATGTTAAAAGATTATTTTCTCTTCTGAAAATGCACACACTGTACCTTTTCCTGACAGATACAGATAATTTGAAGGGATAGAAAAAAAAAAAAAAAGCCCAAACCAAAACCCACAACAGAATTTATTTTCTTATAGGTTTTTTTTTTTTTTAATTTTGCATTGAAGAAAGGAACTTCATCAACATTGATTGTCATTTACAGAAGACATTCAAAAATCATGTGTGCATTATTATGAAATGCTAACAGTGTTTAACTAATAATTTACAGGTCATAAAATAAGACAAAAATTTATTACATTCTAAAGTAATATAGAACCTTTTCATTAACAAGGATCCTGGTCCTACAAGATTCAGGATTAAAAAAACCCCCAATGGTCACTTTCTAAACGAATCAGGCCATCTTTTTACTTACTTACACATAAATTAGGTCAATTATATTAAACAAGGGAGAAAGATCTGAAGAGAACTGCAGATGTAAAAATGCTGGATGAACTCCTGGCACTGCTGAAATCAGTGAAGGGTTTGCTGCTGGTTTCAATGGAGCCAGATTTTTACCCAGTACCTCATGATTCATTTGCAGTTCTGCTTTTTGCATCTACAAGCCAGTTAAGATACATCACAGTTATTACACAATTAAGCTTACTGGGGGGAAAAAAAAAAATCACTGTTGACTCTATGAGGCATTTGATTTTAGAAAGGAATTTTTATTTGTCTTTTGAGAGTGATTAATTTTGAGTGTTACTCATTATTTTATTAGATTGTTTATTATCATACTTCTTGACAGGCAATGCAACTCTTGTGTGTTACCAACAGTGGTAAACATGCTTACCAAATAAAAAACAACACACTCCTAAAATTCAAATTAAATTGTTTTACAACAATATCACTACAGCCAAGCACCAAATAGCTCAGGGCTTGGATCCTGGGTCTTAACATCTCATTACACTCTAACAAAATGAACTGGAAATAGGATAAAAACATTAGATATTTGAAAGTGGGAAGTATATGAAAAATCATTTCTTCTCATAATCCTAAAAGCATTTTCAGGGATATTTCAAAAATATTAGAAAGCTTCATTTAAATCTAAATATCTATCTTAATTATGTTTTTACTTTTATAAATTGGTAATCACAAAATACTAGCCATTAAAGTCACATTTGGATGCCAGAAAAGCATCTAAATACTTTGCTCATTATTTATGCTCCTGCCTGTATTACATTACAGCTGTTGATAAAATGGACATAGTTTCTTTTTTTCCGCTTTGATCTTTAAAATGTGCATTTGGTGAAGATCAGTCATGGCTTCAGATTACAGCTAATGAGTGACCTGACCTCAATTTTGAATAAGAAATTAAAGGCATACAAAAATATTTTGCTCATTGGAAAGAGAGAAATGTTTCTATTAATATAAGTCATGTCAGAAGGATTCATAAAAGCTGTATGCTATAAGGAAGCATTATTTGCTTGAACAACTTTTCTTCAAATCATATTAGTCAAATGCAGTCTGCAGGAATTATTATCGTAATCACCGTACAGATTTGCTGGGATCACGTTTCACTGACAATCCCGCTTTTTTTTCCCCAACTACGAACAGAAGCATACACTAAATATCAACGGCTGGTCAAAAGGCTTTATCTATTACAATCAGTTTCCATAAAAACTGAAGAGTACATTACACTTACAGGAAGCAAGTACATAATTTGCTCTTTGATGTTTTTCCTCTTTAAAAAAAAACCATTACAAAGTCTTATGTTTAAACAGAGACATAGAAAAAATCAGTGTATTCACTGTCCCAAGTTATTTACAGCAAAAATTACAGAGACAGCATACATAGTATTGGACCTTCCACAAGCATATATTAAAAGTAATTACATATGAAAAAATACTTTATTTGTCTTCTACATTTCTACAATACATACTCAGGTTTCTTTCTTCTTGTTTTGTTTGTTTAGTTTTTAAGTAACTTCTTTAGTGTCAATCAAATGAGGCAGAGAGTGCAGCTGTAAAATACGGGATTTTGTTGCTATTATGTTTCCTATATTATTTATATTGTCCATTCATTACAACTGAAACAATTAGTTTAACATGGGAATTATCTCATAGCAATTAGCATAAATCTCAAAATACCCAATGCATTTGATTTAGCTGAGTGAGTTCAGTTGTGCTTTATTTGTTGCCACAAGTACAATCACAGAGCCACTCCCCATAGTGTACTAGAGGTCACATAGCAGTCACACAAGAGGCAAAGACTATCATGGCTAGTTCACTGGCTATGCTACTCAGTGGCTTTTTAAAAATAAGTGCACGAATAAATCCCCATATACTGCACGAGAATGTGTGGTCCACACTCCGTAGGGTTAAATGATTATTAGCTTTTTTTACTAACAACAAAACACCTTTTTTGCCTGATTCTGACATTGAAATGACACATTAAAAAACCCACAAATGTAGTGCATCTGAATCTGAATCCCCAAAGTCAACAGCCTAATGTAGTTACTTTGACTTATTAAGCTGCGTGTCTAATCAAGACAAGTATAAGTGCCTTTTTTTTTTTTTTTTTTTTTTTTTTAAATAAGTTGGTTTTATCTGAAACAGTCGTCAAGGTAAAACCTGTTCTTTCCTGTTCTTGGTGGCTAACCATCTGCTCCTGCTTGTGTTTCAATGCAGTTGCATTCCTGTTGCCCAAATAAGAGGCCAATGTGTTCCTACTATTGGAAACTAGGAGCCGTTTCTTTAAATTCTCTCCAGACAGAGTCTGATAATGAACATACCTTACTGCTGTCAGTGTATAGTCATAAATAAGGACCTCAGCATTTTCTTGAAGCACAAAAAATTTTCTCAACAGCAGTATCTTCATTCACAAATTAGCAGCTATATCCAACGAATAAAAAAAATATGCAAAATCACTGTGGTATCTACATGAATTGAATCTTTTCACGTTATTGTACAGAAGACCACGGGCAAAGCAAACAATTTCTGCAAGTACAGTTACAAAGAAACATGTACAATTTACTTATTGCTGCTATATCCAATGATGTTTTCTTACACTTTCCCTATGTGCTGTGCTTGAATTGTGAGGATGATGAAGTTATGCAAATGTAGTACATCATGTTACTGAACTCACTGTGAGCAGTATTATCCTCGCTGCCTGCAGTAACACCCAGGAAATACTTCTCCTTTCCCAGAGCATTGTGTTCATTGCCTTATCCTCTCAACAGAAATGCAATGCAAGGGTCATTTGGAGGACATGGACGCAGCCACCGCCTCACTGGACATTCAGCCTGCCTTTTTAGGAGAGTTACTGATCTGTGAGCTACCACAGTAGAAGTTTTAGGCCTCTTCGTTTCACAATGACTTTTGTCTGCAGACTGCATCCACAAGTGGCTTTTATGGCTGCAAACGACTTTTGGGATGATAAATTACTGAGGTGTTGGGCTCATTGTCACACAGTCATGCAGGGACAACACAAGCAGGGACAATGCATGCAGGGACAACACAGCTAAGTGAGAGCATGAAGGAAGAGGAGGAAGGAGCTTGCTTCCTGCCATCTGGGTGGAGCCTCCCTTGCAGGTTGCAAGTACAGACCAAATTCGAGAAACAATGAAGATGAATCATTTACCACTCCGAGCCTCATTCACTAGGAGCTAGGAGTAAAAGGAAAAGGAAGAGAGGCAAGGACCTCTGACCATAAGACTGAACTTTTTAATCACGCTAACAAGAACTTCAGTCACTTGGACATGGCTCCTAGCAACCTGAAAGATTAAAATAAAAATTGCAATGGAACGGTTGGCAAAGAATATGATTGTGAAAATCTTGATGCATAGGGATGCTGGCCTCTCTACCTCCTGAAGTTGTCCACCAGTCCTCTAGGTAGAGGGAGTTCAGAGAATGGAGTCAAAAAACATATATACTCCCTGTGATAATAGGAGCAATGATCATATTCAGAGCTGAGGAAAACCTCTTGGTTAAAGACATGGAATTAAATGAATGACTGGCAATATAACCCACCACAATTTATCCTTCTGTGTGTGTTCTTGTAATGATAGAAAATATGTGGTGTAAAGCTAGGGATAAGCACATTTCAAAACTCTACAAAGTGGGAGTACTTTTCACTAGCACAGTATAAAATGGGGTAATGTTTTCTTGATATGAGAAAGGGACCGATCATGCCATGGAGAAGTATTGCTACAGAGTCGTGGGCTAGCTATGATTCTGTGCATCCCTGAGAGAAAACGGTAGCTGTTAGCCACTTGCTCATGTCTACTTGTTCTTCACAGTCACTTCTCCATGTCGTAGCTCGGTGCTCTTGTCATTGCTGACATACTATCGCTTATTCCATGTCTTAACCTTTCCTCTTAACATGCCTGCAGCAAGTCTGAATATGAGCTCACATTAATTGTACATAAACTGAGTACTTTCAAACTTTGTCAGTTGTCTAAATTCAGTAATTTGTACATAGCTCACTTGCATTTTGTTCTGAAAAGGACCTTAACATCATAAGCTGATGGGCCAGTAGGACTCTGCTGACTGTGAAACGACAGGCGAAGTCAGATCAAGCTGAGGAAATTCTGACAGTTTATACCAATGTTACTTCTAATCATTGGCTTGAAAGCCTTGTCTGGGTCATGTTCACTTGGGCAGCTCAACCCATGCCCTTCAAAGCCTCTAACATTCTCTTCCGTAGTATCACTGTTATATTTATAGTTATCTTTATTAATGAAACATCCCTGAGCAGCATAGAGTGCAACATTTGCATCAAGCAGTGATTGTCATTTACGAAGTGTGAAACTTAAAGAGTAAAGAAGAGGATGGGGCCTCCAACACACTGTTCCTAATGGATGTCAGAGATAGGATTTAGTTTCTGGAGTGGAGGCAGAAGGTGCTGGGACAGGACGGTAGGTGTAAATGCACTACTATTTTATGGCCAGGGAAAAGCAAGCCGTTCTGTCTCAGGGTTCCATTTCATACAGCCTTAGACATAACGAATTCGACAATAAAAAATTCTTCCATGGTTCAGTTTGATCTTACGTGCTATATTTCTGGGACGTCCAAAAGACAATGACTGAAAACAAGAACCGCCTTCTAGGCTGGACCTTAGCTCTTCTGGAAAGAGCACCATAAAGGCAGAGTCAGGAGGGAGGAGGAGTGGGGGAGCCTGAACATCTTTCAAATGATGTTTGAAGCACAGCTTCAGAAGGGTGGAAAAATCAACAGGGAAAGGAGCCATCAAGCTGCACATCTGTAACTAAGCTGCCTGACCCATTTGTGAGACTGCTGCAATCTTAGAGAAGCTTGCACAGGAGCTTCTGGAGGTGGGAGGCAGAGGCTAGCACACAGGAGCAGCTTTGTGTAGAAGTTGTTACATCAGAAATCCTTGCAAACTGTCCCAGAGGGAAACACACCCCTGTGCAAGCTGCCACCGTGGAACTGAACAAAGAAAATAGCACACTAAAGCTCATTTTCATGGGCAGCTCTGGTAGCTGCTCCACCTCAGCACCATAACCTGGCACAGGTATTGAGACAGCATGGGTGCCCAAGGTGCAACAGGAGAATAAACTTACCCCTGTGAAACTGAGGTGAAAGGAATAACATGAAGCATGAAGTCAAAGCATTTATGAGGATAACATCTGCCTTCTGCTCAACAAAGCTCAGGGAGGACCTCTTAATGCCAAGGGCCTCCAATCTCGTGATGGGTTGAGCACCTTCTATGTGGTGCTGAAATGCCTCAATTTTTAGTGACTCTGGTTAGAGCTAAGAGTCTGACAACCTGCAGAATCAGTTCCTTAATGCTGCCTATCACAAGCCAATCAAAAAACATACACTGCTTTTGGAAACAAGTTTGCTCAACTGAGGTGCCTTCTACTACTATATTTCTTTTCTAGCAATTTCTTTTAGAAGAAAATACCAATCTTGGAATTAATTCATTATAAAAAGAGCAAGGAAGAGTGATATTTACAGCAAAATAAAGTCTTTGTGGTAGTATAATGAACACTGTACATCTGCTTCCTCAACGCCAAGGGTAATTTAGCACAATATGGTTGAATTATCAGAGAGCAATGGTAGAAGTAGTAGATTCAATACATGCTTAAAATATATGCTTTAAATATCCTTTTGTTATAGGTCCTAGGTTAATCAATCATTAAAAAAATGTGTCTCATTTGAAAAGCTTGTCACTAAAAAAATCAACAAACATACCCAGTTACAAAAGAAAGAAGATGCGACAAATTCTAGTTTTAGAGACTTACTTGAAAAGCTTCAGGTTCTACCGTGAACTACTGAAAGCCAAAATAAACTAAAATGAAGAACTAATATCGTAAATTACGAAAATATTTACTAAAATTCATGCTATTTTATCCTTTAAAGTCTATGGATAACTTGAACATGTCAAATCCAGTATCAAGAATTTGAAATTTTGAGTGTAAATGACTATGTAGGTGAAACCAATCACAAAAATCCAGCCTGCAGCATGTGATCATTATGTGTAGTTCTACACTCAGTCAATGAAGGGCAAAAGAGGTACTATACCTATATGGCCAACCTCAAATGACAGAAAATTAAATAAAATATAATTACAGTTACCACAGCACAGTTCTATAAATAAATAATGTTTGAAAATGAGTTTTCATTTTCCAAATAAACAACAATGCTATTTGCTCTAAGTCAGTATGAATAGTAACAAAAATTTGTCTGGTGATATTTGAAATTCTTGGTAGAGGTTATTGCCTATCAGTGGCAATGAAGATCTTGTATGCCCGAGTATTAGAAGTTTTAGGACAAAAGGCAAGAATCCATTTTTATTTCTAAACCAGTTATTGCTACCTTTGTGGTCTCTGACAAGCCACTTTACCTTTTTTCTTTCATTTCCACATCTTTAAAATGTGATCGTAATCACTACTGATTGGGAAGGTCATGATATTGTAGTGATATAAGAACAATGCTTTAAGGATTAAAAGCCTTGTAGACAATGATTAATGTCTTTTTCACCAGTGATCTCCATTTAGCTATCTTGCCTGAGAATAATTCAAAAATCCCAAGGAGCGATTAGCTTATTTGAGAAGAAACAACATTTTCAAGATGTAACACACAATTGTGAAGGACTATTTATAAACATGACAAACCTCTTTATTAAGCAGCACTATGAACAGTAATATTTATCACTTCTTTTATATTCCTATGGGTTGGCTAAATATATACTTTTGATATACTGAAAACGAATTTATAAAATATTTCAAACAATACATGTGTGTTCTGTGTTGGGAAAGACAAGGAAAACATGAATCCTCTGTAATTAAAACTGAGCACTTCTAGAGTTCAGTTTGATTCAGTTTTTTCCCCGATTAATCTGCACAAACAGTACGTAGACATTAAGTTTTTTGATATAGAAATATTGAAATTTGAGATCTTTTTCTTGGATTTGCCGTGCAAGAAGGGCTGCAAACGGGTAAATCACCTTATAAAGGAGTGTCAGTCTTACAGTTAAAGTGGTATAAAGAAGAACCAAGAGCAATGCTTTATTACGTTAATTGAAGACATTATAACGTAATCACTCGAGAAATGTGCTCTGAATTTCGAGCAAAAAAAAGGTACTTCAGTAATCGCTGTTCTATAGGATTAAGCAATTTTGAAGAGTATGTCACATTTGTAACAAAATTCTTGGCACAAATAAATTTGCTGGGCAGATTTTTTCTTTTTTTTTAAGTTGTAATGTACCTACACAGAAACATTTATTAGCTGAGAGTTTGTAACTACTCTTGTACCTGGTTCTGGCATTGCTAAAACAGAACAAATAAATTGTGATATTGTCTAGACTCCATTCTGCCACAAAATACGTATGCAAACTTGCAAACTGACTGATGGAAGGCAAGGCAGAGCTCCACCAAGTACTTAAAAGAGCCTGTGAATTATTTGCTCATGCAGAAAAGAGAAGCTTGAGACCAGAGGTGCACAAGGCATTTAGTTACCACTACAACAGACCAAGTTTCTTCACCCACCCTAGGGCCTACCTGTGTCCTTATGGGCTCCCTGTGGCACTGCCCCTCCATGAGCCTGGCAAACGGGCAGGCTCCCTGCCAGCATGCTTCCCCTTGCCTTGCCTCAGATTGCACTGGATTCTGCGTGCTTTGAAATAAAGAAACGGATCTGCTTGGGATCCTGCCTTCATCTCCTTTCTTTTCTACTGCCTGCTTCTTCCTATTTCTGCTCTATGCCCTCCGCTGGCATCCCAGAAGGAGATTTCTCTGGAAAAGTTCACAATGGGTAAAAGTGGTGGTAAAGAGAGATGTAGCAGAAACTGAATCCCTCTTTCATAGCTAAAACGTCTGTGTTTTGTAATACTGCCATAATGCTGATACATTATTAATGACTGCTGATTAAACCTAGTTACTGATTAAACTACAAGATTAAGTCCATGGAAGCCTTCCACTCCCCTCTGTGTTTGCCTTTGGTTTTGCAAGCAAATGCACATAGAATCAGTGCAGAGACAGACAAAAAGAAAGCTCCAATCCTTTGCTCCACTCCTGAAATGCATCTAAAATAAATCCTATATATGCATATATATACAGTTATATACATACAGATATATACATACATATATGCATGTGTTTAAAACATACACAGATGTATGTGTGTAATGGAAACCATCAGTCCCATCTAGATGATGACTGTCAGAAACAGTGACAATTATACTGTCCTTCGTAACCATGGACTTCACGCACTTTTGACTTTCCTCCTCCTTCACTCCTTTCCTTCCTCTTCAGAGATACGTATTAGGCTTGCTATGGTTTTCACTGAGTTTACTACCTATCTTTCTAATGAGTTCAGCAAAAAACAAACCAAGACTTGAAGCTACTTTTCACAGCAGTGTATATATAAAACAAAATCATGTGTGGAATCAGAAAAATGTACATATGGGATTGTCTACATTTTTACTCCATGTTTCAGACACTTTACTGAGATCAGGTCCTACTTTGTTCACTTTTATATATATTCTATCCCTGTAACAGTGAGAAAATAAAAAAAAATCCCAATCCTATTCCTCTTTTCACTAAAACCATCCAGACAAGGCTTTTGCACCATTGATACATTCCTGATGTTTGATTTACACACAGCACACATGCACTACATTACACACATCTCAGAAGTGATCCTGTCATTACACACTGGCAGCTGACAATTTAACTCTGTCAAAGGAAATCTTGATTGCCCGAAGTAATTCTAATACATTACTTGGAGAGTAAGAAATACATGACAGCTGGGTTGAGCATCCGTTAAATGTAGGCATGTGATTTTAAGTTACAGCATGTATGCATGTAATACATACGTACATATATACATACATACATACATGTATATATGTATATATATATGTGAGTGTGTCTTCCATATATGCACCGTAATTTCCAAGACAGCTACATATTTCCACATGCATTAAACTATCTAAAAACATAGAACTAGGCAGTCTAATAAGTGGAATTTTCTTAAATTATATTTGAACAACAAACAGCAAGAGTAATACTGCAAAGTACTGCTCTATTATTATGTATATCTACAATAAAATTCTAGGAACAGTTGTCTCCCAAAACATACCCCAATAAAAGTAAATTTAAAAAAAAGGTAACACGCAGTGTCCTATATTTGTATATTCATTGTCAGTTCAAAAATGAAAAAAAACAACCAAACAAAAAAACAACAACAACAACAAAAAAGTAAACAAAAGAGAAAAAAGACATCCCCACTCAGAGTTGCATATTTACATTCTTCAAACTGTAGCGGTGAAAAATAATTCTATTAAGTGCAGGACATTCCTAGTGTTGCAGTAGTGACATTTTTAATAATTTCTTCATGAAAGCATTTCTTTTTGTCTTACTGGTGATGCATTCCATGACTACGTGAAAATTCTATTATCCCCTTCACTTGCAGCCAGTGGTTGAGTCTGGATTGAAAAGCTCCTTGTATAATGGAGGAAACAGTGTGTTCACTATGTCTGGATGAGATTGCTTAAATACCTGCAGTTTCTCTCCGTGCAAGTTGCAAAGTGCAGTAATTGTTGGTATCTTGGCTATTAACTGTAAGACATTGAAACAAAAAAAAGAAGGAAATAGGTGGAACCAAATTTTGTATAAATCACACTTTGCAAAATGAACTATGTTAGAATCTTGCTGAGTAACTGCAAATGATACTTTAAGCTTCATCAAAACCCATCCAAAGGACCAGACATTGTTCTTACCATAAGAGCCTAAAGACAGCTGCTCCTAAAGTTTTAGCCAAGGGCCAAAAATGCATTTAACAAGGAACAGCCTCAACGAGTACTTTTTTAAAGCAATCTCATTCTTTGTAGGGTATGAATTAAAATTACTGGAATATTGAACAAAAAATGGAGTAAGAGGAAACAGGGACAAGAGTCAAGTCTATCTTCTACACACGGCAAGCACGTAGTGTGTTACTTTTAGCTTACATTAATGTGGCAATACACAAGGAAATGGCTGCAAAAAGAGAACGGCCATGCTTGAGGAGTGCTTGGCATTTTGTTTTATGAACTTACCTTTGTCAATGTCTCCTCGTCGAGGTGGTTCTTCTGGATAACGTGTTGAAGTGCAAAGTAAATCTTCTCCTGAAGCTTCTGGACCTTCCTTGGCTCTATTAACCAGGCTCGATCTGAAAAAAAGGAAACAAAAGGTAAGAATGCACAGATGTGGGGCATGCTCATGGTGCACACAGGGTGCTGTGCTGGCAAGTATTCTCAGGAATCGTAATTCTCACGAGGAAAGATTGCATGGTAATTAAAGACATGGTTTCAGAGGCCAAGTGTCTTAACCCATTAAAGGATCGCCTGAGCACTTAATTGACACGTATAAAACATACAGGAACACAGTGTTGGCTCTGCATCTCTGTTTAAAACAGGATGTTAGGCATAAAGATGGGAAAGAAGTGAAACGTGGCTCAAACATTTTATTATTCTTTGTTGGTACAATCAGCGTTCTTCTAATTTCATACTGGCTAGGTGATAAACACGTCATTATCGCAGTGTCTTAATACATAAATAAACTTACTGATCAAAACAGTTCTTTGAAAATACGAATATAATTAAACATTAAAATACAATATATCTCATTATTTACTAGGCTAACATTTTGAGACAAAATGTATTCTAAATAAAAAGAAAAGGCTTCCTTCAGAAGAATTTCTTTAATAATTCAAAATAATTGGAAATTGCAAATTTATCATTATTTAAAAATGTTCTCTTTTTAAACAACACAAAACGTAAGATTATCTGGAAGAATAACAGCTACAGACACAGTTGTTTAAAAGCCTATATGGCTTCTACTGGATTCAAACCCCTGGTGCAGGAGGTTGTCCTTAAGATCTATATTCTCACTAGTCATAGGTTCTGGAGACAAACACACAGGAAGAGAAGCAGCAGAGCCCAAGACAATCCATACCCATGTGTGCTTGCAGCACCATTGAACCTTCTGTTTTCCCAAGCTGCAAACTGTTTTTTTCCTCCCTCAACCCAGACCAATTCTTGGGTATAGACCTGAGCTTTCATACGGGAAATGAGAGAATTTCTTTTATCACAGGCATGAATCTTCATGTACCTATTGAGAAGTTCGGGAAAAACCCCTTTCACTTTTCTTTCACCCACTTCCCATCACTAGAATAAGCCACAGGAATGATTTAAGTTAACCTCTTCAACGAGCACACATGCCACACAGGCTGGAACCGAACAACATTTCATCACAGGAGTAGCACAATTCTGGCATTTGTCTCACTGACTCTGGGGAGGGGTGTATAAAAAGAGTTGATTGTCAAGTACTGTGAAAAGAGACAAAAACAAACCTCAGCTACTTAACAGATGATCAGGAAAAGAAAATAATATTTTGCAAATCTTAGAGAATTGTGTTCCCAGAAAGTAAGCCAATGGATCCTGTGCCTTCAGTGGCCATAGAAACAGAATTAGCTGAGAGCACATGCACTTTCTACACAACAAGCACACAGTAATGTTTAGACTTCACAGGTTGGGTGCCAAACTTTATGTTATTGCAAAACCTGGTCTTTCAATAGTGTTAAATTATTGCCTATTGTGGCAGACTGGAGCTAGAAAGATTTATCATAGAGACCAATCCCTGAAGGTTTACCCTTCTGCCACAAGAATAAGCTTAAAAATAAACTGAGGCGGTTGAAGGACAGTTTTATCAGTCACCTGTCATGAAGCATGCTGTATATTACACAAGAGTTCTTAAATTCATGACAAGAGCTAGGTAAAACTTTTGTAATGGATGCTAAGTTTGTCTCTCAAATGTGGTTTCTACCACCTGAACACTGTCTGTAAATTTGGCTGGGATTTCACAGGTAAGTCTAGCTATATTCACAGAAGTGCAGGGAAAAGTCAATAGATCAGTGACCACCTATAAAGGATGTAAGAAGCAGTGATTCAATACTGTACTTTTCCTCTTGGGTTTTGAACTTGCGTATCTTCGAAGAGTACAGTCCACTAGGCTAGAGAACAGTGTAGGAAAGAAGATGAGAGACAGCTCAGAAACAGACAAGATCTGCTTCTGCAAAAAGGAAGACTGAAAGAAGGACCATGGCAAGTTAAAATTTCAGGAGAGGGACTGGCATAGGGGGGCAGTCATGTTCCTGTCTTACCACATGGCTCTTTTGCATGTTTGCAGGTGGAGATGCCTCTGCAACCTTTACAGGACTTGTACAACATTTAGCTTTTGAAAGCAGAAATCAAGTTAGAGAATCATCTTCAAGCAGTGTGGTTATGTCCACCATTAAATGGAAAATCTGGATTTGTGCTCTGAGTCAGATGGAAAATGGATGTGACACTGGCCTTCGCAACCTTTGCAAAACTACTGACGGATGTTACTCATGGATGTTCTTGGGTCCCTTTACTCCCAGTGGACTGCTCTGTAAGCTGCCTAAACACTGAACAAGGCTGCAAGAATCACCTTTCAGGTGGTCACTTCTGCAGAAAAGAACCCTGAATATGAGTACTTCCTATATGGAACCTTTGTAAACTTGTATTTGTCGGTGAAAGGACTGGTGCAGGTACTTCCGTGAAGCAGTGCTTTATTCTTAAATTTTTACATTTGTTCCCATGATGAAACTCTTTATTGTGAAGGAACTAGAACATCAAGTGTGGAAGAAAATATTTCTTTCTCTATTGTTTACTGTCACTGTTTTTGTAAGAAAATAAATGGCACATTTCAGTATCAGTTCATTCTGGACTATTTTCTCTGTCTCAATGTAGTAGCCCAGCTGAAATGGGAGTTATTTACACAACCCAAATTTACAGGTTTTTTATGGAAGAGAGATTGCCTTCACTCATGCACATGCTGCTGCAGCCCACCACTTCTTTCTTGTTGTGTCTTACAACTAGTTACACATGCTCACAGACTACAGAAATAAGCAGTCTTCATGCACCAAACACTTTTGTTCCTTTTAAAATTTTTTTTTAATGGAACAGGAGACACTGCATGCATCCTCTTGCTTGCAAACTAAAGGGACATATGCAGAACTGCAGAAATTAATCAGAATTTTGATTCCATCTAATTTTTCCAGGAGCTAGCACCCTCTGCCACCCTCCCAGCTTTGGTCTTTCCAGACTGAGGGAGGAATGATGGGCAGAGACTCACTGGGATATTGCAAATCTGCTGTCCCAGAGAAAGTCAGGACATCTAGGGGGTAGTGCAGAGGCATCTCTCACCCCTGCACACAGCTGGGATACCTCTGAGGTGGAAATTGTCGGTGTTTGGAGGGTTGTAGCTGCAATATTTTGGCCTAACACCATGAAGAATCACTGGCTCAACTATTTCACCTCTGAGCAGACGATGGCAGGAACTGCTCAAAGTGAAAATAAAAGTAGTAGAGTCCTTTCTGTAGGTCTTGTTAATGATGAGAATGAACGTGTCAACACCGTCTGTGACAGTCTAATTCTGACTAACATAATCTCTACCACAGATGTGCAAAAGGGCAAAGTGACCAAGAAGTCTTCAGCAGAAAAAGGATGGAAAAATACTTCATGGTGGGGTTTTTTGTTGGGCTTTTCAAGAGGTTACCCTTAGATGAAACTGTGTGTCTACATTCCCTGAGGCATGTTTAAAAATCCCACACTAAACTGTCAGCTTGTATACTAGATCCACCTGTTCAGTCAACTTAATCACAGAAGTCTCCTCTGTGGTCAGCCAGGCATCACTCACTTAAATGCATGCTTGCCTCTGCAGAGTTATGATATATGAATACATGAAAGAGAGCATGTTGCACTTCTAATCACTACCTCTCACCTGCAACTAAGTTCAGACAGGACAGCATACTAATTTTTACTGCTTATGTTCTCATTCCCAAGAAAAAGCCCATCATAGTTGTGGACTATATAACCTACTCAGGGCAATGAATTTTGTGCTCCCTGAAAAAGCTAGAAGGAACATGCACCTCTGGAGTAACATGCTTCTCTTCACATGGTCTGGAGGAAGGCCAGCCTGCACTCCTTGTCCACACAATTCTGCCCCATGTCTGTTACACTTTGGATCTACTTCCAGAATATGGAATTCCTGATGGTATATTTGAGTAATTTAAGTACTCTTCCACTGCTTAATACATTGCTTAATATTACTTGATACAGCTTAAACAGCTATTTAAGTATGTAGAAATAGAGGTGGATAAAGAGGAAGAAAACATCAGTGTGGTGTTTGGAAGGAAAAATTACCTGGTGAAATCAGAACAGCAGATGAAAACAAGGCAATCTCCTCCTCAGTCAGCTGCAAGGAACATAAATTCTTTGCAAAGTCAAACGCTTCATTTACCAGATCATCAGAACCTGCAGACCAAAGAGGACAAAATCAATGCTAGAAATCAGCTCTTTAACCCACAGCGATTGTTTTGGTGTCAGAAAAAGTTGTGACTGAATTTCTGTACTGCTAAAGCAAGTGCTTTTCATTAACTATTAAAATTCCACCTAACCTGAAAATGGCACTAAAATGTATGTAGAAGTGATAAAATTATCAAGAGTTAGGGTCAAGTACAGAAAGTGCACAGACATCTTAGAAAAAAGTACTCTTTTCCCAATGAGGAAAGAATTTCTATTTCTAAGCAGATATTAAATCTAAGGAGGAGGAAGGACCAGCCCTAAAAAAACTTCATATATAATTTTACTAATTAATAGTACAAATACTTATTAAAATTTGAAAAAACATCATAAAGATAAAAATAAATCAACCAATACACATTAAGAAATGCTTTAAACTTGTAAAGAAGTGTTATGTTTATGATACACACTAATAAAAATATAAATCTATATTTTATATATATATATATATATACGCACACACACACATTTGAAGGAAACATCTTTCTTTGAGTTTGGTCCTGAATCAATTTCTGATAATGTCAGTCTGATGGATGCACAAAACACAAGGATTTCACTATTAACATTTCAGATAGCACTCAACATCATGTAGAGGAACAAAGTAGTTTTTTCAATACATGAATGTAAATGAGCTTGCTTAAAAGTTTTAGGCAAAACAGTATTTTAAGCAAGTCTTTATCTATATTTTGTACCAGTTCATTATTTTAGTCTCCTCATTGTTGGGGCTAAAATTGCCTTCTGAAGGACAAAATTAGTGAGAAGGATTTGGTACAACAAACATAACTGAAAAGTAAAGATAAACAGCTTGTCTCCTGCCATAAACTCATGGTTTATCAAAACTTCAGATGGCAAGAAATCTATTTTAAATAACCCTCTTGCTGTTCTTTTTTATTAGAAAAAAACACCTATCACTGCTAGCAGATAATGGAGTCACTTTTTTTTCTTTTTCTGTTCCAGCCTAGACATTTGGAGACTTGGGGATTCAACATTAAGTGGAGATTTCCATTGTGAGTCACTATTCACATAAAGACAAATCTCTTGCTATGTGGCTCAATGCAATTTGCTGAAAAAAAGAAGAGCAACATACCCAAAGCTTTAAACATTTGCATCCCTCCATACTTTCCTTCAAACAGAACAGTATTGTTAAGTGGGTTGAAGGCACGGCACATTCTCACCAAAACCACTTCCAAGCAGCCTATAATACAAAAAAAAGAAGAGCAAAGGTACCAGATATTACTGCCTAACATCAGAGTACAGGAAAACTCAAGAAGATATTTAGGAAGCCATCAGTCATTAAAAACATCAGAAGGGACAGATACTCTTTGAAGACATCTACATTACACATTTATGAATGAAAGAAAAAAAATACTTCTCTCTGCTTTGAGTATAGAAAGGGGTCATTTCTGGTCCAGTCTAACCACCTTTTCTTTAGGCTGACTTATTCACCCTTTGCAGAAAATTGGCACCCTGGACTGAATCTGAATTTCGATCTTGGGTAAATAATTTTAGTTTGAAATACTTTATCCTGAAAAATATGCATTTATTGAAACTCTTTTTTAATAATTACACTTTTTTTTTTTTTAATAACAACAAGCAGCTTCGTTTAAGACATATAAAAATCCCAGCTTATTTTGGCTGGAGAGGAAGAACATCACAAAGCATTTTTAGAGAGAAAATAAAAATTAAAGTGCTGTTAACCCTAAAATAGGTTTTACTTCTTGTTTTTTTCTTGTTTTTTTTTCTTTTTTTACTGGTTGTTGAATAGAGAAAGGAACACTTCTGTTTTACTCCTTATCTTTGCATGCTATTTCCAAATTGCAAAAATACACAGTTGGAAAAATGGAAGGAAAAACTTTACGATCCCGTAACTAAATCCAGATCTCCTGCAAGATAAACTCAGAATCTGAGGATTCTTCTGCAGACATGCTTTTGAGAGAAAAGTCCTCATTTTCTAACTCCTGGTCAGCATTAATAGCAAGAGAAAATAAAACCTGACATACTTTTACATGCTACAGCTTAACTACATTTTCCAACAGTAGAGTGAAACAAATCTATTCCTGAAGGTGCTGTTGAGTTGTTAGCTTTACCAGCCACATGAAGTTTCCTAGGGGTGCACTGGCACCTGCAGAATTTTCAAAATTAGTATGAGATTAAAAAAAAGCAGTTTTTGTGCTGTAACTCCCTTTTCCCAAGAGGTTGACTGTATGTTCCCCTGCCTCTCTGTATCACTTCCCTTTGCATCTGTGCCCATCATCAGAGCCCAGTCCCACACTGAGACACAGTCATGGTGCTCACAGTGCCAAGGCTGTAGGTTTGGTTCCTGTATGCGTCATCCACTGAAAAGCTGGATGATCCTTGTGGGTCCCTTCCAACTAGAATATTCTGTGACTTCTGTGTATGGAGTGCTGAATCACACAGGCTTTCCGCCTTAGTGAAGAGATCTCTCTTCAAAGAGAAGCAGTTCTTAAGTTTTAACAAGCTGCCTCACACAGCATCCTACCTTTTACACATGGAGTGAGCAAGAAACTGATATGACAGGGTAAATGTAGTTAATCACCAGTTGTAGTTCTTGTGGTTCACTTAGTCATACCATTTTGTCTTCCTGGGCTTGGCAGTGTTACTGCATAGTCATGATAAATCTTGTCATGATTCTTTTGGAGGAGAGAAATTACTGAGTCCCTTGGTAAGAAAGCCTTTTTCCCCTTGCCCTTACGCACACACACATGCAAACCTGGCATGCACAGACAGCATGGATGGAGCACACTGCTGTAATCCAGTCTCATTTATTCTGGAACTGACTGGCACCAGCAGGAATTTTCCCTCATGTGCACTGGCTGTAGAGTATTTCTGTAGTCTCATTAAAGAGATTAAAGATGACCACAGAGACAGGCCCCAGTGAGCCTGCGTTTGTTTCATTAATGACAAGTGGGGATTTTACTGGGTGGCAGATGACTGATTTGACCAGCTCAATTTGCAGGCTCCTTCCACCACGTCAGGTTGGAGACTGCAGTTTCTGCAATGGTTGTGTGTGTGTGTGTACTTAATAACTACAACCGACTGTAGAGGGAAGGGGATCAGAAGGCAGTAACATGATTAATGGGGAAAAATACAGAAAGGTTAATGTACCTAATGAAACAGACTGAAATTAGGGCTCCTTCAAAATTAAAATGATTTGCAGGAAAAGACAGGAGAGCACATTTCTAGGGTGCTGGGTGCTAAACCAGTCTCAAGCCTCTGGTGTTTACCCACCTGACTTAAGAAGGAGAATTTGGTCATTCTGGCAGAGCTCCATGAAGCCTGTTATGCGCTTTGCAAACTCCACCACATACTGGATAGCATGGGTGATCTGAATGGCACACTGCTGCCACAGAGCTTCTCTTGTCTTCCGGGAAAACACACATGGAAAAGCAAAGCAGTCAGCAAGCGGGTACATCACTGCATGAAGTTCTTCAGGTGCCCTTGCAGACAGGAGGACTCCCCACACTCCACCCCCATATCCAGGCAGAGCTAGCAAAATCTCTTCTTCTCTAGGCACCCAACATTCTCATTAAAAGGCTGTTTTCACAAGCCATTGCCCCAGTCACCTGAACTCCGTCATTGCCTTTTCAAAGGAGCACAATACACTGCCCAGTGTTAAAACATGGTTCTAATGTTAGCTTTTGTGCAGGATAGACTAATAGTGGCACAAAATGTACACATTCCACAGCATTCTTAGGCAAGAAGTGGCACGATGCTATTAATTTATTCAATAGAGTATTTTTCCTAGTTTGAAACTTAAAATATTATATAATTAAAGTATCTGAACACAGATTATATAAAAATTTTGACTTCTTGATAATCATTTTCCTTGCACACACGTGTATAAATGTAAATGGACATTCCTGGTTTCACGCCACAGCTCTGCAAGCTGTGGTGTGTTTTTCTTCCTGCTGATAATGCATAGCCCCTCGGATTTCAAAGAACAAGCTGGAGTCTCTCCTGACTCTTACATGACCAGCTAATGTGCCAACTGATGTCTGACTGAAGACTCATCGCTAATGAAGCCAGTGCAAGAGGCACAGAGATTTCTGTTGACTGGACTACATCTGAAGAGGTGCCAGTGGAAAATAGACTGAGCTTGACCTGAGAATCACAGAAGCAGAACAAAAATGTAGCGTAATGAGATCATTCTTCCACCCAATACTGAACAGCTTCAATTTAAGGAGTACTTTCAGTTTTTTATTATCTATTGTCTATTGTAAGTGACAAGTATTTGTTATTCAAATAAAAAGCAGATGTGCTTTTAAAATTATAAGGAAACAAAGTTATGTTGTCCTACTTTCTTAAAATCCTTGCAACAGAGGATCCAATCATAATCACATTGAAGCTAACCATTTCTGCATGAGGTTTAGATCTGTGATAAGAAGCACAGAAAACTGGATTCCATGACCATACCTAAGCTTTAATATCAGCAAACGTCCCAATATGCTGGAATGCTGCTGCTTCTTTTTATGAAGTGTCACTGCTTTGCCTTCAGTAAACAGTTCCTCAAAGATATTTAAAAGTGTATTTTGACTTATATGAAACTCATCAGTGTATTCTTGTCAAATAAATTACTCTGTTAACAATTTCAAGCAGAAGAAAAAGCATGTTACAGGATTGTACCTTGCTCTGGTAAACCTTTATTTCTTCATATGTGTGGGTCTGCCATGCTAGCTGATGTAATTCCTCCATTGTATATTGACATGTCTCCAAATGAGATTTAATGATGTTCTGTGCAATTCGATCTGCGAAAAGGAGAATAAAAAATAGCAAGCATGAAACAGTGAACAGTGATCTACAACAGCAAAATGTTGAAAACGTTGAAGTTGTTGGAAAACGCATATTTAAGAAAATTAATCTTTTCTTTTCAATGCTACCTTTCTCATTTGTTTTTATTTCTGAAGATGATTGTTGCAAAAAGTTTCAGTATTCAACCCAAAGCCAAATGATCTTGACAAAACAGTAGATCTGCAGATGAAAATAACCATGATTTTTGTGAAACGATACAGAATCTTCATTCTGAAAGTGATTTAATATGTTTAAATAAATTTCATTTGGAGACCCTGTTTACCCAATTGTTTTTGTCTGCCCCAAGCCTATACAGTAACTGGTAGACTCTTCTAGCCTGGAGAAGAGGAGGAACACTGCTGTTGATTATCACCCCAGCAGGGTACCTCTTCAGGCTTCAAGCCACAACCTCTGCATGAAGTCAGTATCTCTCCTCCTGCTGTTTGCTTGCTTTTCTCAATTGTCCACTTCTTTCTAGTTCTACTAAAAGAAGTAATCTGCTGAACTCAGCGGTCAGCAAGTTTCAGAGCTGCCAGGTCTCTCAGAAATTGACTGACTGCTCCAACTTGACATCAACATTTCTGTTACCTTGGTGTGACTCATAAAAGAAGAGGAAACAGGCCTTTTTTCTCAAGTGAGTTTTAAGCTGGATCAATTTCTAATTGAATTTGATGAGCAAGAACATGGAGACTGGTTTTAGCAGAGGGAAAAAGCTAAAACTGGTATCCTGGGTCTAGAAGGAGAGATGGAGGACATAGATCTTACATACAGCACTAAGCTACCTTGAAGTTATCCTGAAATTGCAGCCTTAGAAACTACTTCACAACATGGAATGCAGGATGCAAGTAGAAAGGGAAGCATTCAGCGTTGTCCTGGCAACACACTGAAACTATGAGTAAACTTCTTAGAGAAGTATTTTAAAGCAGACCTTCGCCCTTAAAGCCACTTGAGCTGATTAAAAAAATTTTTACAAGAACTTCCAACATGAATTCATTAGCATTAGGAGTTGAAATGTCATGATAAAACATGATACAGAAAACTGATGATTTCCTATTTTGCAACTTTGTGACCTACGCATCTAATGAAGCTCAGTGCTTCAGCCTGAAAACTTTGCTTAAGCCAAATAACTTTCAAACAAAGGAACAAAGCTGAAGCCACAGAAGTGAAATGAAGCACTTGTGGCAGAACAGGCATTGCGCAGAAAACATTTGTCAAAAAAGGGAAAAAGGCATTGACAGTGCATTAGCCAAACCTGAGCATAGGAAGCAGAAAGAACTAGGTATGCCATCCTTTACTTGTTCAGATCCTCAACAGTTTGCACAGAGTGTAAGGATCTGGAGCCTGGAGTTCCAAAATAAGACTGCTTCTTTGGCCAAATACTGAACTTAACACCAGCAAGAAGGAAAGCTGAAAAAAGAACGTAGAAGTATATGTTCCCTGTAAACAGTGCTAGAGCAGTGCTGTTCGAAGGACAGACGCCTGTGCTACTCTCACAGTTAATAAACTGAGACTCAGCGGAAAGGCGCTGAAGATAAAAAAGTTGCAGGTCTGTATAGGAAAAATAAAACCTGTTTAATTGAATTCGTACAGGTATCTATAGGTCCGCACTATCTTTAGGCTTCCTGATGGAAGAACTGACTCCAGCCTAACAATAACTAAGAATGTACAGCGATCTACACTCTTCTTTTATGGAAGGTTAGATGCAAGTCTTCACCTCTGATGGTAAGCTGTTACATTTTATAGTAAAAATCTTGAGGATAAATGGGCATCTCACTTACGATGAATGTCGTAATAATTTCTTATTACTGCATAGACAGATTTCTAATCAGATAAGGTGACCTGATGTCAACAATCTGAAAACAAGACCTTTTGATTAACTGACTTCAGGATATATTTAATTAGCAGTTCTACATTACTGCAAAGCTCCTCAGCTCCTCTCCTTTTCCTAGCATTTATGTCTTTACCTTAGGAACGAAGAGCTGAGAAACTCTCCAGGGCTTTCTAGGGATGGCATCCTGTGTTTTACCCCATGCATCTTTTCCTCATGTACTTATGCTTATGTTGAGCTGACATTAAAACCAATTTAGATGTGCAAAGGCCTGAGGCAATCGCAGCAAGCAGCAGCTCTGAATGCTGACATCCAAAGAGGAATCAGGTGCAAGACAGACTTGAAACTCTTGTGCCACAGGCTAGGCAAGGCTGAGTGTGGGACAGAAAGGGTACGTGGGGTCTCTGAGGAGAAGGGAACTGCTCATTCAGCAGAGGAGGCTGCTTGCTTACATTCCATGCTGGAGTCCCTGGA
Source organism: Eulacestoma nigropectus (assembly GCA_013397775.1). Lineage (NCBI taxonomy): Eukaryota > Metazoa > Chordata > Aves > Passeriformes > Eulacestoma > Eulacestoma nigropectus. The sequence goes on from VZTE01002092.1 coordinate 797,197, forward strand.
AGAAGCTTTATGCAAATATAGCATACACTGTGTGGCAGAGCTGATATGATGCAAAAAGTAAAAGAAGTACACACTTGTCTTAGCTTCTCAGATGGTCCAGCAACAGAAGATCCAACACAGGCAGAGCAAAGAATGTCACTCTTAAAGGGTTTCACAGACCATGGCCTTTTTTTCCCCCCTGAATTTCCCCCTAAATTTTCAGATTTTATCATCGTTCTGCTAATGAAGTTGGAGTTCAGTACACATCTTGGCAAATCCCAAGCAGAATGACATTCCTAAACCACTGGGAACAATATACTGACATCTGATGTAAACCTGCCCCATCACAGGTACTGTGCTGTACCCAAAATATATGAATTTCTATGAGACCTGGCAGCTCCGAAATATGCTGACCACCAAGTTCAACAGATTAGTTCTTTTAACAGAACTATAAAGAAATGGACAACAAGGAAAGCAAGTGAACATCTACACACAACAGGAAGAGAGATACTGCCTTGATGCAGAGGCCTAAAGCCTGTGGAGGTACCCTGCAGGGGTGATCATCTAATAGCTATGTTCCTCCTCTTCTCCAGGCTAGAGGAGTCCCCTACAATTACTTGACATATTAAGTCTTGACTTTTCATTGATTTTGTTTTCAAAAATCTTAGGCCATATATTTCAAGGGTCCCCTTTCACTGGGTAATTGCATGTACACAACTAGAAATCCTGTCTGGATGGACTCCAAGGACTACAAAAGACAACTGCACTCTTGTGACTTCAATGTAAACTGCATTTCTATTATAAATCTTGTCAGCTTCCATTTTACATAAGTTACAGCAGGTTTGCCACATGAAAAGGGAAACAAAGAGATGATTCTGGCCACACGGGTGGGAGAATCAAAGTCTGCAACATTTTATTTTCTAAGCACCAACTGCTCCTACTGTTGAGTGAAAATTAGTAATTCTAACAGAAAGAATTCCTGAGCCTGCATGACAGTACATCACCAGCCTGTAAACTGCAGGATTTGTAAATCTTGTCTATCTGCCACAGTATGTAAACGCAAGTGTAGGTGCTTTATTCCCCCCCTTTTTGCCTACATACTGGGTTTACTACATTAGGGCTGAATCTCCTACCACAATCACTTGATATTACATGATACATGAAAATCATGATACAGCACATCCTGGCAGATTGACTCTGTCTGGGAAAAATGTTCCACAGAAAATAATGTTACCAGGGTCCAAACGCTGGCATACACTGGAATGTAGAAGCATTTGCATTAGACAGCTTGATTCTAAATTTGAGGGTTTTTTAGCATTGGTACCTTGAAACTTTTTCTTGAAAAGCAGACTTTTTTTTCTACAAATGCTCTGCTTCATTAAAAGAAAAAAAAGGTAGAAGAAAGTACTTGCTTCCAGAGAGATAAACCAGAAACAACATACTCAATCAAGGAAACTGTCAATAATTGGAACGAATATGAGGGTTTCAAAAACCAGAAAGGCTCAAACAAAATACGCCATGGAACATCCACTTAACATTTCATTATTGTCCTGCATGTCTCTGACTGGCTTTCTATAATGGCCCAGTCTCTAGCTGTAGAGACTCATCTGTTGCTAGAGGACAAGGAAACCCAGATGGTGTCTGTTGGCACGGCTGGAGAGCAGAAACCTGAGAGTTCAGGCTGGCCCCGGCTCTGTGCAGCACAGGGCATGCTGCCTTTCCTGTGGCAAGGCCTGGGCGAGGCCTTGAGAGGTACCAGACAGATGGGTAGATAATTTAATTGGGGTTTTGCAATGTAGCAGTTAAAAAAAAAAAGTTTAATGCATTGTAGGAGACGTTCAGAAGAAGCTGAAAATTGTACATCAGGAAGCTGAAGAGGACCACGAGAGATCAATGCTGTTTCAGGAAAAGAAATGGCTTTTACATTTGACCTGGCCTACCTAAAACAGAAGACAGAACCAAGAGACTTGATTCTGTGAGGACAGTCCAGTGAAGTAAGCTGTGAAGTTAGTGCAACAAACCTGGATCCCTACAGATGCATCGAATATCACTTGCCATTTTCCCTCTGACCTTCCATCCCCAGTGTCTGGGTGGGTAACAGGCATCATGTGCACAAGGGACTGGTCTGCTCACTCTGACTGGTCATCAGCCACTGGCTTCTGGGGTGAACATGGCACTGGGCTGTGGCTTCTGCCTTTCCCTAAAGCTGTTTGTCTCCTTTGCCTACTGAGTAGCCTCTTCTCCAAAACTTGTAGGAACTCAAGTGTCTGAGACTGCTGCTTCATTTCATATGAGCTGGAGAGTAGCTTAAAGAATCACTGGACAGCCCTGACAGAACAACTGGGGAGACAGAAAGACTGCAAAAGTTCTATTTCATCAGTAAAACAGGCCAAAAGCATATGTTGCAAGGGAAGAGCAACTGCACATAAACTGGGACTACAGCTCACCACTTCCAGAACAGTAAATGACCCTTTCTGTTTCCAGTTTTGTCTGCTCTGGCAGGCTCTCTTTTTTCTCCCTCTCTTTTTTTTTTCTTTTTCTCCTACTGTACTTTCTTATTTTAGATTTTAAGAGTTACCTCACAAAAGGCACTCTCCAAAGACTACAATTTCTCAAACATTTATTGCATCAGTGGAGTAGGAATTGCTTAAATACAAGTACATACAGAAAACTGAACACTGCAACCTAGATAGTAGCAATCCAAATCAGCATACCACAGACCCACAGGGATCTACCATCAGCTGATAAATCAGTCCTGCCTTTTTCAGGCACTTCCTTGCAATATTCAGAGATATCCAACTACAATATTGAGAAAGAAGTCCAACTTGAGGTCAAGTACAATGCTGGTGGGGATGGATGTAATCCATGGAGTACACACAACATTCACCAGCTGTGATTTGGCCTGCTAAGTGGAAATTATCCACAGCAGCATTTGTTTCCTACAAGCTCCTTAGTTCTTTCATTTGTCTCTCTTTTCTCAGGAGAGACTAGTTTTTCTCAGCATTCCCTTCTTTTGCACAGGGAACTGAAAAACTTTGAAGTGTGCCTCCTAAACCACTGATAATCTTCTTCAATTAAAATGAATAATGAATCTTTAATTTGCCACTTACCCTTAGGATCCAGTTGGGTAGCTAAGAACTTAGCTTATATCCTAAGTTGAGCTCTTGCAGGGATCCACTTTGAATTAATGCTGCAGCAACATGACAGCTTTGGCTGGCTGTTGTAAGCATACACATCACTTTTTACAACTACCAAAACTCCAGCCAGGCATTCTAAATAAAATCTCTGTTCTAGGACCCAAAAACTTGGCAAGATAGCATTGGCTCAACATGTTTTTGTATGCTAATTCAAGGGTATGTTATTTTTGTATGCTAATTATGACTACAAAATGAAAATTTTTGAAAACTGAATCATTGAATGGACTATTCTCAAGAAATTCTTTGACAGTTGTAAAGACAGTGACACACCTAATAAGGTAAAAATACCTCTGTGGTTGCTGTTAAACATGAATACTAAGTCTCAATTTTTTTAAATGATCTGGATATAAAGTCTGATTTTTTTTTTTTTTTGCAGAAGAACAGGAACATTTTTTCCTTAGCGGTTGCAAAAGGTTCATTCCATTTTTCATCTGTCTGTGGCATTCTCAATGCCATTATGCAAAAAGTATTTCCCTTTAAAAAAACAAGCAAGTTTCATAACCCCTATTTTTTTAATAAATTTGTAACACTACACAATATGCAGCCTAGGAAGACAGTAAGAAACATAAAAACACTCATATGAGACTAGAAGTGCTAGAATTTAGTTCAAGAATAACCTTCCATATGTTTATGTTATTAAATGATTAATGTCACAAACAGATTGCACAGAGTAAATGTTACATGTGTGAATTCTCTGTTTCCTCTCTCTCCTTCAAAATAAATCAGTGCTTCATTTGCCTTTCTAAAAAATGCTAAAAAATTAATAGAAATGACAATACAATGGAATGAAGTCCTTACCTTAAGGAACCTAGAGGATGGACCCAGAATTCTGTTAGATCCTAGAGGATTTTTATAAATGCTTAATGGTCTCTACTTAGTAATACTTCTCCTGGGACTCAGCCAATTTAGCAAAAATGAGAAATCATTTAACTGGCAGCAAAAGCACTAACCAAGGAAATAGCTAGAGTTCAAATGGACTCTAAAGGCACCGTACAATTACCACAAATTTATTGAGATGAGCTGTTTCTTAGCTTCTTCCAGCATAGGTTGCATAAAGAGATCTTTATATTAAAATGAGACTGTTCCGAAACAAGAGAGTGGTTTCATTTTTTACAGTTAAGCAAACATTACTTGAAGTGGACATTGTTCTCTATTAAACTGAGAAATATGTATGGAATAGTTAGAATATTACTGGTTTTAAACCAGGTTTTTAAGAGTTTGCCCTGTCATAGCCTGCAAAAAGCTGGGAGAGGTTAACATATCTTTTTGCACTTGTTTCACTGTCACAGTCTTCAAATTTGCTTTTTACAAAGATTTTAAGCAATCTATCTATATGTTAAAACACGTTAAAAAGTAATGACAAACATTCTACAATGGTTCTATTTTCCTGTAGTGTGGCAAATGAGTTGGATGAAAGTGATGTTAGCATATAGTGTCAGAAAGTGGAATAATTTCATTATCATAAGCAATACCAGAGTCTTCATTGATCAAAAGAAAAACCTTTCATGCACTCAAAAAGGAACACAAGACAGGTCTCCATGCCTTAATAAGTTATATTAACTATTCCCATTTACATGTGACTTTTATTCCTCGAAGATTACTGCACTATAAAATCTGTGTTCTGATAATCAGTTTCAGCATTTGTCTCTGAGACCTATGTCTTGTCACATTGAATTTTTCCACTATGCACATCTATGTTCCTCTCTCGAGCATTTCCCTTGAATTCCTTCTCATATCTTTTCACTCCTATATAAAGGAATTGTTGCTGTTCTGTGAAATAAAGTATCAAAAGCTGAATGGACTGATGAAAGACACCGTTACCTATGAAGCTGCAAACAGCATCATAAAATGCAAAACCAGCAGAATTACCTTGTTCTCAGGAATAAAGTGGAAAGTAGTGAAATGCATGAAGTGAGTGATGAAATCTACTAGACAGAAAGCACACAGTGTGCAAAACTGGACTGTAGCCTTGGAAAGGCAAACTAAGGATGTTGCATGTGTACTGGGAAAGAAAAAAAATTGTAACCCCAAACTTCTGACCTTGTGCCTTAGGATTTTGGAACGATCAACCAGTGTTGTCCAGGGTGACAAAGAAATACAACATGGACCCCAGGTTAAGCTCTCAGAAAGTACAGTTACCTTGTAATTGTTGGTGTTGACTGCCCAGAAACACCAGACAAAAACATTGACGGGAAAGTTGACACTAAATCCATAAAGGAACTTAGATGAGGAAGAAAGCAGCAAGTAACCACTAATTCAAACCATAGCAATTTTGGCAGATAGTATCCCACTTCCATATACTACAGTGATTCCTAAAGCATCACTGCCTTGACCTCTTGACTCTCATCTGCAGTTTGCCTCTTTGTGGGTAGTGTGTGAGTCACAACCCTGGAATACAACAAACTTCTTTCACACATCCCAGACCCTCTGTGCTCTGGCACCTGCTCCAGTCTTCTTTTTTTGAGCGTTTCTTGCAGAAAGCCGTTTCTTCTGCTGTTGACATTGCTGCTCCAAAGCATATGACAGGGAACCAGCCAAAAGTCCAGTCTTAAAACTGGCAGCAACAGCATGCCTCAGTACTCATCACACCATTAGATTTACACTGATGTTTCTGTGTGATTTCTAATCTGACAATATTCACAGCACAGTGTTATTCATGAAAAGATTGCCATGATACATGGTAATATATGGGATATATGATATGGTATTTTACATATTTTGACTGCTACAAATGGTTGATTTCTAACTGCTTTTTTTTTGATTCTCAGTAGAATGAACATATTTTGTCAGGTTTGGTCATGCAACAAAACATTTCCATCTTTGGACAAAAGGAGGAATTTTTTGTACTTTAAAGGATTAGAAATTCTCTCGCTTTAAAGAACTATATAATGATGCTTTAAAAATACAGGCTATAGATAAGGTTGTTTTTAATACCATTCTATGCAAATTTTTAGTTCATTTGTAAAACAAGCTAAAGTTCTAAGTCTTGTCGTGAACTGAGTACAGAATTGAAATATGAATGTGTTCTGATTGTCATCTTTAAGCAGGTAATGACGGTAAGATACAGTGCCCTGACGGTATGTGCACAGAAACGCACATGTTGCATATTTTAAATGTTCACTAGATGGCAACATTGCTTCTCTTAAATACAGCTACCAGGGTGTAGACAGCAGCCTTGTAAATTTTGACTGTCACGTTGGTAAGAGGAATATTAAACCATGGCCTAGAAAAAGAAGTGAAAGAACGTTACATAGGACTACAAAAACATCATTTTTGTTTCACTGCGGGGTGGGGGATGGCTTTGTAAAGGGAACATAAACATAGATGCTGTTGTCACCTTAGGTATGGGCTTTAATTAGTGAGCTCATTGCATTTTGAATGTAATTAGGAGCGTACCTTTAAATAGCATCTAACTGACCAATACATGTTCAGTAAGCTGTCTGTTAACACTTGATCTGGCACACAGAACAAACCCTAGAGATAAATAGAAGGGTGTTAAAGAATAAGAACAAGAAATGCTTATCACATTGGAGAAGTGCTTTTGAAGTGCTCATCACATGGAGAAGTGCTTTCAAAACCAAAGCACAGTAGACTTTTTAAGACATCAGTCTGATGCTGATACATATTTATATATTGCATATCCAATAATAAGTGCTGTGGGCATCCATGAAGAGTATAGACATGGAGGAATAAACTAAATTCTTCTAAATTTAATAAGAATATTTCTGCTGAAAGGAGAAAGGTGTGGGACTAGCTTTCATATAGATCTTCAGCAGAGGACTTGAGAATGTTTACAGGTGAAGATCTTCCTTCAAGGAGAGAGAGTGAAATAATTCCTGCTTGCATGATATTGAAGCAATGGAAATGAACTTCGCAGAATATAAAGTTGTTCACTGTCGTCCTGAGATGAATGTATGAACCCAGCTAAATAACGACTAAATTACAAATGCACAGAATGTCATTTGTGGTCACCAAGAGGACTTTTCTTTTACATACCTATCCTGAGTCAGCCTTTAAAAAAATTTTAAGGTTTTCCTTTACTGTCATTTTTCAGGCTATGTGCCCAGGTCAGAAGGGCTGTGCCTTAGAACATAAGGCAGGTGATGCCTCCTCCAATCCACATTCGGTGTCTGTCCCAGAGAGTTACTGCCCACCCTAAGATATACAGAGCAGAGCAGGCTTAGAAGGAGTGGGGAAAGGGAAGATCAAACCTAAGCTCACCAACCTTCAATTTTGGTAGTAATGTAAGCTCTCCAAGCCACTAGGTACCTTCATACAGGCTTGATGGTGAAGAAATGTCATGCAAATATATGTAAACAACACTTCCATCTGTAATTATAGAGGCTGGGCTATGTGACCTCCTGTACACTCTAGAGGCTTCTTACGGCCTACCTACATATACACAGCTAAAGGCCACCCTTCAGTTTGACTTGCAGTGAACCCTTAACCAATCTGTTTTCTCCACAACAGTGTTTGCTAATAATTTTATCTTGTCCTTAAGTAATCATAGGCTGGTAATCTCAACTGCAGTCAAGGCAGGGAAGCCTCTCCATTGACTTTCACAGACCAAGACTGGAGCCACGTACTTAGTGAGGAAAATGCCGTGTTCAGCTCAGTGACAGATAATATTATGCACATATATTTAAACAAGGTAGCCTTTTCATTTCACCAAGTCTAAAAATAAGCCTTTGATGCCTCCTAATTTAAAACCACACTTGGGAGCAAGCCCTGCCATCAGGAACCGGAGCTCCCTTCTCACTTCAGAATTTCCCACCCACCAGCTGACCTCTGTGATTTGCTGTATGAGGAGAAAACTGTTCTGCAAATGACCAGATTCTTGCTTTTGACATGACAAACAGATTTCACCCTATGGTTTGAGCTCCCACTGCACCTGAGAAATTTCTGCCTTCCCAGATGTGTAGATGGCACAGTGGTCATGGAGAAACAGGACCATGCTGCCCAGTCCCTGGCAGCATGCATCCTCAGGACATGGGTGTCTCCCATGCTAGCAGCATCACTGGCTGATGGAACACATCTGGATCATGCCACCCATGGACAGCAGCGACAGAGCCTGCCTAACTCATCTGGTCACTGCACCTCACCTATTTTGTGTTCTGCTGACCCAAATCCGTATCAAGTGTCCAACAAGACGCCTTGAGTTAAGGACAAAAACACTTCCCTTCAAAGAAAAGGGATCTGGACTGGAAACGCAGTTGTTGCCAAGTTGAGGTTCTGCTCCCGTATTTATGTGTATTTATGAGCTTTGGAGTGATTTCTTTATGCTTTGCATTTTTTTTTTAACAGGAACTGGAATATTGACGAGGGCTGTGCCTAATGGGGCACTAGTCGATTTTGTACAACTTTTCTCCATCATAAGCTCTGACAGTTACATGAGGAATTTGCAACTGTATCTGAAAACACTTTTTGTTATACTTAACCCTCTCTTCCATAAAGAGACGTTGCCTACCCTGCTTCTCATAGTGATCAGATAATGTGCAGTTCTATCTTGGTCTATTTAACTCATTTGGAGAAATACAATAATACTAAGTATGCATAACAGAGACCTATATAACTTCAATTGGTCAGCATGCCTTTCTCTTACACCTATTTGCTAGCACAGTATATAGATACCAGTAAGCATACAAGATAAGATATATTTTGTTTGCTGTTCCATTCTAATACTGTGTGTCAAAACAGCTGCTGTGTAAGAAATTTTGCCCTTCAAAAACTGTTAAATTGAACCATTTCCATTTCCACTACAAAGTCTTCTGTAGATGAATGTATGTTCGTGAAAAAGAACACACTCACATTCAAATTAAAGCACAGAACTGTAACAGATCAAAGTAGCTCTAACCATTTAGATCACTTTTTGGTGGAACTAGAAAATTACCATGTGAAGAAAAGCATGGAAATGATGTGTAAATGATGTCATAGAGTATCTCAGAAAATATTATTTGTATAACTGAATCAAACTGACAGGGAAAGGAAGACTTGTTACTTGGATTTTACAGAGAACTTACTGTTGAATAGCAAGCAAAATATAAATACTGAAGTAATACATGCAATTGCAGCAAGTATTTTAGTCAGGTGCAGCAGGGACCATTGTTAGGACTTGTTTTACAAGCACTTAACATTTTCATAATAATCTGAAAGAGAAGGTTCATAGCATGCTAATTAAGTTAAGAGACAATTCTAAACTGAAAGAAGTCAAAAAGCATCAATGAAGACTGAGACATAACGCACCAGGATTGAAAAGACTAGCAAAAGAAGAAAGAGAAAATGAGATTTAAACTTGGAAATGTGCAGTCAAATAAATCTTAATAAAAAATGCCCTACACAGGAGAGAAGGGAGTTTGAAACAAGCAAAGCACCAAAGGAGTAAGTGAACTGGATTTTGGTTGACACGTAATGCATAAGCTGCACAGACTACTTTCATTCTGAGTGCCTGTGAAGAAGTCTGCTCCTTGGAGAGCTGACAGCAACTTCTAGGAAATCCAGGAGGAAAGGAATTCCTACACATTCATTCATGAGGAAAAAAATAAGATGGTTGCACTCAAGATCAGGCAAGTGGCAGGTGAGGTTGTGCTTAAATACAGATATTTATTTGAAGAATGTAAAGGCCAGAAGAAAGACTGGAAATTTCTATCTGATAGAAAATAATCAGTGCAGAAAAGAACTATCATGATCTGGTACACTTAGTTGTATTCTAGTTGTTCACTAGATCACTAGACATGTTGGTACAAAGAAACTTCTATCAGCCACAAGGATCAATGCAGTATAGCTTTTCTATCTCCTATATATTCTGTATGATTTCATCTAACAGTTAAAAGCAGTAACTTCTATTTAACATGAGTTGAGTTTATTCCTAAATGTCACTGTAGTGAGATACAATTCTGCAGTGAAATTTAAGCACACTATAATATGAAATCAGTACATCTCAGTGCTTAGAGTTTTCCCACTTCGACTGCAAGACTGCAGCTCTACAGATGGTCCAACAATCCGCTTCAGCATTAAAAGGCATTTTCTATTTCTTTTTAAACACTGAAAATATCATTCTCCTGTGCCCTAATCCAAATATTTTATGGTGCATCTCTTCCAGTTGTGTCAGCTGATTTGTTACACTACATTATCTCTCACCATCACCCTTATCCTTCTGCTGCAGGTACCACGAATGACAGAGGACAGTACTTGTGTAAAATCATAGCAATTTTAGGAGCCCTAGTTTCGATTTCAAAAGGAAGACTGGTAAATCCCAGGGCCTCTGAATTTTGCTGTCAGCCCAGAGACAGGTCCTTTGCTATGTAGCGCTCCCTCTGCTCTGGGTTTTTTCCTGCTTTGTGTGTTTGAGAAGAGGAATATTGGCTGGATAACAGAGGATGAAAAACTGGCAAATGTGAGGTGAATTTAGGGCTGGAGCGTTTAGAGCTAGGAAAGAAAAAAAAACAGGTGAAAAATTAAGAATGATACATTATTTCTAAGTGAACCAGTAAGAGATAAAACTTAAATTATTCTCTAAAGTCAAAAGGTCCCCTTAACTTCAGGGGGACTCTTTGGCCACTAAGGATATAGTCCCAAGGCCATATTCTCTCTTTGCACTCATTTCTGTAACTGAGCACAAACCTGACTCCATGGACTATCAGAACTCCTGTATTTCTGGACCTCCTCTGTGTCTCTGTGGAAACATTTCCCTGTGGTACTGGGTCTGCATGGAAAGAGCTTTTAAGGACTGTTTAAATTGTCTTTCAGCTGGTTTGCAGTACGGTGATCCCCTGTTGCAGGACTGAGGTATGCACAAGCCACATGTGAGTAATACTCACACGTCCATGACAGCTGAGAGGGAAGCTGGAGCAAATGTTCCTCTCTAATCCTACACTGTGGGTATACAGTTTTACTGGACAGTGGCCTAGGCCAAAGGTGGTAATAAAACATGTCCTAATAAACGGAGTGCTGGAAATGTTTAACTTTCTCGTGCACAATTTGCAACTAAAGCACACAATGTGTTATAGAGCCTCCTGCACATCAGCACCCACAGGCAGAAAACATGCTATCAATTTTAGCCACAACTTCATTTTTTTAGCAGCCAGTAACTACTATATATACCATTACTGCAATCTGTATAGAGCGGAGGCCACATCTCCAGGGTCCTCAGTAGGTCTGAGTACACACATAAATTTACGGATCTCAGCTTACATCCATGTACATGAGGCAGCTAAGTCAGGCCAGAACTGCAGAGGATTTTTTATTATTTGAAATTAATTAATTCGCTAGGAGTGCTCTCAAAGACAACTTTTTTTCCTTCTTTCTTTTTAATTAAATTCCATTAAGAAAGTGTTATCCTTTGATTATGTTCTCAGCTACAACCGATTCAGCATATTTCACTTCTTGAGGTACCTAATTAGGATGCCAATCTTTTTTATATAATTTCTTTGTAATAGAAGTAGCACTTCCAGTGGCTTTGGCAAAATACAACTAGAAGCATTAGATGAAGAGAAATCCTCTTTAGACAAAAATCACCGTTAGTCATTGCGTTTCTAACAGTCTCACCTCACAGAGAGGTCTCTGTCACTTGTCAAAGATGAAAGGAAGGGACAAGTTCTCCAAAGCTTTCAGGCAAAGAAGCAGGGATATCCACAAAATACATTCAGAGTTTGTCCACTTCATGAATTTAGTGAGCTTGCTCTGCATTGACATCCATGCAGCCAAAGTATGAACTGGTACTTTTTCACAGTAAGTACCCTAGAATAAGCTGCTATGGGGATTCTGGGTGTTGACAAGAATACGGATGGATGGCTGAAAAGATCATTTAACCCTGCTAGTAATGAGCTCATTTGAAACAAGCCCCTTCCTAATTATCACTTGGTTATGATTGATTCATCACCTGCTTTGATGCTCCTATTTAATAAACAGAACATGAACTGCTGGGTTTAAGAACTGCATAATTTGCAGATTTTGGTAAAAACAGAGCTGCCTTAATATTATGTCAATTAGTTCCAGACTGATTTTCTTTCCTTTACTCTCTGTATGTGTGCACACACGTGTGAATATGTAACTATTGTGTATCTGTGTATGGAATGCCTGTATGACATTCTAATAAAGACAGTACTGGAGCTTAGCTTATATATACACATTTCACTACAGGAATAAGAATTTTCCTTACCTATTTCACTCATGGATATCCCTGGAGCTAACTGCCCATTGTTGAAAGAGCTATAGGTAAACAAGTTTGGTACAGAGGTGAGGTCATAGATAGGTTCCTGCTTTATCTGTTTGATTCCAGTCATGTCTAACCCAGACTGGTCTGGGGAGGGCTGGGCAGAATCCACGTTATAATAACCCTCAGACTTCGGCAGATCGATGATGTGCCCATTTGAGTAGGTGCTTCCAGTTTCGTTATTCAGATTGTTCAAGCCATTGCTGATGCTGTTGCTGTAAACCCTGGCGAGGGCTTCTGCCTCACCACTCTGCTGCTGCCGCTGTTCCTGCAGTCGCTGCTGGTGCTTCTGCACTTCAGCGTACAAGCTATCCCTCTGCTTTTTGGACATTCTTCCAAATTTCACAGCTGAAAAGCAAAGCACAACACGACCATTGTCTTTAAATTTTTCTCGATTCCCCTCAACCCCATCACTCTTTTGGTATTTACTTCCAGGGTTAATTTTACTGTGGAAACATCTTTTTCTGTGGAAATGGAGAAAGGACGCAAAGCTTTAACATCATATAAATCTCATAGAAGAAAAAATATTGTGCACTTGAATTTTCCAGGTGATAATAATGACTCCTATTTGACAGGAGGGCCCCAGTCAAGCAATTCACTTCCCACTCTGAATGTTAAAAAGAGCATGCATCCTTTTATATCTCTGTGTTCACTGAACAACAACCCAGAGCTGTATGAAATGTACAGTCTGTAAATTCACACCCATTTACTAACTTTCCACAAACCTTTACACAGTACGCTGCCAAGATTAGTATTCTGGGTGAAAACAAGCCCTAAAGCCTTATTATCACATCATTTCAATGGGGTGTTACCTTCCCACTTAACAAAATAATCTTACAGGTTAGAAACTAGAGGAAAATAACAGATTTGAAGGTAAACATCACAAATGAATGTCATCTTTTCCACTGAGCAAAGTCTTAGGGATTTATGAAATCTCCATTTTAATAATCTCCATGCACAAATCCATGCACTCCTCCTGATGAGAAAGGGAGGAAAATATAGGAGGGCAAACCATTTTCCCCAGAAACAGGGTTCATTACACTGAGATTGAAATTTTCAAAGGTGAGAGGTTGATTGCTGTGGAACTAGGAGGAGAAAATTCACAGCCTGCATATACAGTAGATCATAGCTGATTATCACTCTCCACCCCCATCTCTCTATAAATTCTGGTCTTCTACTAGGCTAGATCTTGGGATCTTAGAGCAGAGAGGCAGTTGTTGATTGCACTCTAAAACAAATGAGAGATACATTCAGCAGGATTCATCAGAACAGGTAAGAGGACTTTGCTCCAGAAATACAAACTCCTACGTATTATGAGGTGTATTTTCTATATTGTGTACTTCCAGTCCATCTGAAATTTGGATCAATTCAGCATCACATTTATTAGCACAGGGCTCATTTAGCCCTCAAGAAGAGTTTGAATCTGTATGTGGATAAATGTGAAATTCTTCAACCAGGAAAAAGAACCGAAAAAATAGAACATAATCTGAAAATACAGTGCCAGAACAACAAGGTGACAGCCACTTTGATTTGTTTTCACTTTTTTTTTTACACCAAGAGGGTTTTTTTCTTATTGCCAACCTCAATTTAGTTGCAGCCCTACACTCAGGCTGCAAGCTACCTCACACAAACTCAGCTTGCCCCTGGAATCAGTCCATGGTATGCTGCATATCCTTATGGACAATATACAATGACTGTACTTTAAATAATTTTGAATAATGCAACTGTGTATTTTCTTCACATTTTGGGTCTCAGTAATATAACCAAACATCCACTGTTTATCCTCATTATATATTCATTAATTGGATTCTCCAGCTGCTGTCAATTAGCATCCTGCCTCTGCATGATAAAAATGAATTTATTACATGGCTGAGAGGTAAAAATCATATTAAAGTTTTCTGTCAAAAAATTCACGCAGCCAATTTTAAATTTGCAAGAGCTCTTAATATTCTTAATCATAAACAATCATAAAGACCCTTACATAAACCATGAAAGAACAAATGGTGCTGTTGAAAGAATCACTCATTTTGTCTGTCTGCAGTGGGCTCTGAATTACTGGTCGGGAAGAAGCGCCGTGAGTCACATTAAAATGCCCCTGTGATACCCTAAATCATTGGAAGATACTACTTTCAGGAGGAAAGCACGTGCTGTTAAATTGCTGAAATGTTACTGCTTTACTCACCAAGAAGAATTAGGAGCTAAGGTGTCAAGTAAACTGGATGCTAGAACCGAAAAGAATTCATGGATTAAAGGCCAGATTGCAAGGCCCCTCCCAGATTGGTGAGGCTGGTGAACAAGTCATTTCAGTGAGACAAGAAGATCTATTATGGTCCAAATTTTAAACAAGTTTATAGTCTGTGGACCGTCTAAATAAATAGCTCTTTGAGTAACCTCTCCACCACTAACTTTATGTCAAAATACACATTTTGTGTAAACCTTTTAAGACAGAAAACTGCTTCCAGGAAAATGAAATTAATATAAACTGCTTTTAAAAATTAGAACATTTTCTTCTAATACTTTCTCACTACATAAAACATGTTTGTGAGCTGGAAATCCCCTGCATGAGGAGTGGTGCCCAGGGCATGGGAGCTGTGGGCAACCTTGCCCAAGCCTCCTATCGCCTGCAGTTTTGGTGTGATGCATGTTCTCAGCCTGCTGACCTTGGCTGATCACACCACAACTTGGAAGGTGGACCTGAGCTCCACAAGGACCAAAGGATCCTGAGATGGCATAGACGGTGGAGCTTTCCTCTGCCATAGGATCCATTTTCAGAGCTAAATTAGGAAAGGTTCTTCTACAGTCCCAGATAGGGACAGGAGGCAGTGTGCAAGTGAAAGAAATGGGTTTTCTTCCAATGCAAAATATTTGGTCAAGTGCTCTGAATAAAACAAACAGCAACCCCTAATGCTATCAAGGTGTAAACTTGGGTAGGGTTGCACCTCCTCACTACCACAGACCTTTAGAGATTTCAGGGAAATGGATGCTTTCACACATCAGTATTTAATATTAAGATAAATGCTAATGTTTAATATAATGCTTAATATAAACTCATCTCTCCAGAGGTGACCTTCTTGTGCTCTGTGCTTTTGATTAGAATAATGTATTTCACTTCTGACTCCTTCTGTTCTAAACTAATACTGCTCTCCATTTTGTGATTTTCCCCACCCCTCTCCATGAAAATAGCCTTCTTTGTTAACCAGATGGCAAAGATCGGCTCACAGTGCATGCATTACAAAGCACGGAGCTTCTCCTCTCTCTTTTTGCAGAAATCTACAGGGAGTTTAAGTAAGTCAGCAGTGAAGAAAAGTTTCAAAGGGCTTAGATGTGAAGCACGAATTTGACTCCTTACCATCTCGAGACATTCCCAGGGCAAGACATTTCTGCAGTCGGCAGTGTTGGCAACGATTTCTGTTGGTTCTGTCAATTAAACAGTTTCTCTGTCTTGGACAGGAGTAGGATGCATTGTTCTGCTGACTCCTCCGAAAGAACCCCTTGGGGCAAGAGAGCAGGGAAGACCAAGCATTACCATGAGCATACATATGTCCGTGTGCAGGCATGTGGGGATCCAACCCCCCCCCCCC
>VZTE01002092.1:813210-843853 GCA_013397775.1 Eulacestoma nigropectus
AATAGCATGCAAACAACTACAGTAAACTCTTATTTAGTGCACTGCTGCTTATGCTGTGGCTCTGCAGATATGGTGATACTATATTAAAGAACATTTACTTATAATAAGGAGAATTGTGCATTATTCTGTAAAGAATATAATTCTACTTTGTTAAAACTTAAATAATATTACAGAATGCATTTTTATTGTGCAATAATGACCCTGTATCATCTAACACTTGCTTCTAATAGAGGAAAAACTTGCCAGCATTTGTAAGAGATGACTTAAAAGTACTTCTTTTGACTAATTTCTCCCTTCAATGAAGAGACTGGTAAAAACTGTTACTGAGTACGCATAGCATGAGAAGCTGAAGTCTGCTGTTCACTTTAACTTGGCAAATGTTGATCTGATCTGGAGTGGCATATGATTCAGGAGTGAAGTAATTCAAATTCAAGGTTCACAAAAGCACTAGGATATAGTGACTGTATCAAGTAAAACCAACACACAAAGGAGAAAGCAACACCTTTAGATACTACCATGAGAACGTAATGGCATTTTCCACAGGCTGTTCGTCTAGAGATCTGAGGGCTAGAGGGGAAGTATATACACCAAAGTCCTTATGAGCTTCTAGCTGCTACGAGGTGGGGCCAAGAGTGGCACCAAAAGGTACTATTATGGTAGAAGTGACATGAAGTAGCTGAGTGACAAGAGGAATGAAACCAGGGGGTGAAGAGAAACAAAAACAAATAGATCTATGCTAAATAAATAAATTTAAAAAAAAATTCAAAAAATAATAATGATTAAAAAAAAAAAAAAGATCAGGATGATCTGCAAGTCCAAACAGAGAAAAACGAAGCAGAGAAGTTCCTTAACTAATCTGGTAACTTCACATGCAAGCAGCTGCAAGCTGTGTGGTGGGAAAGCTGAAGGATAGCCTGGCCACTGCAGGAGGCTATGAGTAGTGAAACAGCAGAAATATCATTACTGCAGTTACACCAGTCACCAGAAGTGATACCAAAGTGCTTGTGTCTTTCTGGGCTGGCTTGCAAACACCTCGGAATGAAGTCAGAAAGCTACAGCTGACTTCATTTATCAGGAAAAAATAGTGTATCTCTGCATAGGCTGATGGATGTTAATACCGAGCAATGGAAAAAGTCACAAGATGACAGTGCTACAGGGCTCAATTTACTTGCTAAAGGATATCCATGAATTCTCACTCAGGTCCTGGCGAACTGCATGAGGGTGTTGTGGGGTTGTGAATAACAGGTGACAGGCGTGGTGTTCCACCAGAGACACCAAGGCAGTGCTAGTTCCTGAAGTCAAGCATAAAGAGACTCACTTGAACTGGCTCGAGCTTGTTCTATCAGTGATTATAGTGTATCTAAAATATAAATTAAATTCTATGATTTGCACTTTTCAGAAAATAGATGTCCTTCAGGGCAATCTCAGAAAAATTCTGGTGGAAACTTAATTGATTTTAGCTGACCAAAACTTTCCTGAAATGGTAGAGGTACTTTTAATTTAAGACGAAACGGATGCTAATTGCAGATCTCTTTGCTGAACTTTATAGCCAATCTTGGTTTTGACTTGTGAAGGGTTTTCTGTTTTCAGGTTTAGATTTTAGCAGCATCTATGTCAATATGGATTTCAGAGAACAAATTAATTAAGTAATGTTAACAAATCCACACGCAACCATTTAGCATTGACAGTGTCTTCTCCTGCAGTACTTTTTGTTCTCACTAAGGTTGATCTGATCTGAGAGGATTTTGTTTTGTCTTTGCCCTCCTTAGGAAAAAAGGCCCATACTGTGTATTAAGGGTTACATAACAAAATTAATTTACAGCAGGTAATTAATTTTTCTGAGGAGAATTTTATGCTCTCATTCTCCTGCATAAGATGTCCTATAAAGTAGAGATAATACTTTCATTTAATTTTTATGGTATCTTTATATAGATTTGGCTACATTTGCTCAGAATAGTTCCATTTTGCGTGAAGGAAGATGTATTTCATTACTGAGGAGCTAAAGAGTTAAAGACAGATTTCCCAGTACTTCCAACATGGACAACAAGTCTTTCTGCACTTTGAGCAAATCACTTCACCCACCACCCACAGCCAGTCTGAGAGACGAAATGGCTGAACGAACTACTTTCTAATTCATGACAAAACAGTGGTAGAAAGTATTTCGCTTTGGGGGTAGGCAGTAGAAATGATAAAAGGCTTCTTAGCAAAGAAGGAGCCACAGAGATAGATGTTATGCAAACTCATCTTCAGGTTTCACCCCTTCCGTAGGAACAGTGTCAGAGCTGCAAATTCACTCAGTGGGGCCAGCAGGTCCACTGCATATGCACATTCAGCATAGGCAGGGAGGCATACAAACCAACAGCAATATTTAAGACAACCCTCAAGCACCTACAATATGGATTTGCAGCAGCACAGCTAATGTAGGGACACCGAGTTAAAGGATTTCCTGTTCCTTGAAGTCTGTAGCACCGCCACTGGCACTGTAATTCTTGGATGCTGTGTCCTGAAATGCTGCAGCTGCCTGGTGCCTGGCTCAATATGTGTGCATGCTTGTGGGGTGATTCTACCCTCTTTCTTCCACACATGGCCTCCATTCTTAATTATTTCAGGTTTGAGACACATTGAGACAAAAAGAGACAGAAATGACCAGTATGCAGGCTGAGTGAATAGCTACTTAAATGCTGGGCACTTAAATGGAGAGCAGAGCTGCACTGCCAGAAACAGTGCTTACCTTAACAGGGAGCTTTGACAGACTGAGATGCCTCCCAGTGGAACTGATGCGAAAAACCAACACCTTTTTTTCACACAGGCTCACAAAACAAGATTAGACTAATTGATCTGATACAGCAAAATTGGCACAAACCCAATAGGGTTAAAACTGTTACAAGTGGAAGAGAATCTCTTTATCTCAATAAGCAGTCTACTCACAGAGCACAGCGGTATCATCTCCTCTTGAGGCACACACAAGGGCCAGCATTAACCCTAATTACTTCTATGGGAGACTATAGCCCTAGACACTTTGTGAGCTCTGAGTACTGAGAAAAGATGCTCTTTTTCTGCTTAAAGTAATTTTCTTCCATAGCTTTTGTGCCAATTTTGAAATAGGAGATCAATTAGTTTAATCCTGTGATCGTCATAAGAAGATGCTTATTTCTAGTCCAGTGCCACAGTAAGACAAAGACACACTGCAAATTTTTCTGCTTACAATTGTTAATGTTCCTGAAAAAAACCCTGATCTTCATCGGTATATTGGTTCTCAATGTGTTGGCATTAAAATTTTTCTTTTGCAAATGGGTGCATCCAAATTTTTGGATTTTTCAGCTGTTCTAATACTTTGTAAAGCATTAAGTACAGACTTGTGATTTCACTCTGCAAATAGGCACCCATTTTCAAAAGTCCCAGTTCGTGTGTTTCCACCTACAAGAAATCAGAGATGCTGCCTCTCCATCTTTGCAATTTCCCACTTACAATTAAAACTGACATACCAAGATTTATTATGGAATTCTGGTTTGTCATGAGTAATGATAATTCCTAAGATAATAAAATCACAGAAAATTTTTAAAATTGCAAATTGAAGCCCTTCTTCTCTTTGCTTGGGGTCTGATCTGTGTTATTTGAACTAATGCTTGAGATACTATGTTAATACGTCTAAGCAGCATGGAAGAGTTTCATGCATCTCCCCCCCTCCACCCTTTTTTTTTTAACCTCCCAATTCCCAGCAACTGCCCGACACTGAAGCCTATGAAGAAGAAGACAAAGGATCCTTTTATACCGCTCATAATATAAGGCATTCTTTCTTTTGGAGATTACAATTTTGCCTGCAGATTATGCAAAGGACATAAAAAAGGAGCAAACTCACACCTGTAAGTGCTTAAAAAACGTTGACCAGAAGTAACATGCCAACTGTAATGCTACATGGGTTGTACAGGAAACAAGATAAGAAATCCACCTCTCTCAAAACTGATCTAAGGTAGAACAGGCGCGACTTACAGTTGCCAGGCTCTGTTGGTGTCAGCACTTACACTGCATCAGATGTAATTAATTCATGTTTCAAACAAGGAGGTAGCTCTAAAGACTGTTTGATAAAATGGAAAGCAACTAGGAAAATTAGGCATGAAATGCATCTTTACCAGCAGTAGGCTTTACAGCCTTTGGCACCACTTGTTTGAAAGCTTGTAAGAGTGTATCATTGTACACAGGCGCCCGAGGCTAATGCAAATGATGATGACTATGCTGTATTAAAGTATCATACCTTGCAGCCTTCACATGTGATGACTCCATAGTGTATTCCAGAGGATTTATCACCACAAATTTTGCATGGTATCACTTCAATTTGTGCTGAAAAAGAAAACAAGACAGATATTTTGGGTATATAATTGTATTTAATTTCTTTTTTTCTCAAAAGGAGATCTTTAGAACTAGTGAGCAGATAACCAGTTGATCCCCAACAATACAAAACTGGTTTGTAATGTATGTCTGTTTCTGAATGCTTTGGTTTGGCAAATTTTAAATGCATCACATTATGTAGTTTCTGCCACATCCCACAAAACTCTTCAACGTTTTAAGATGTCTCTCGATTAGTAAGTTTTTCCTCATATTACCTTTTTTAAGGTATTTTTTTTACTGGTTTATTTTATAAAAATAAACTAATGTCCTGCTAATGACAGTCATTATGTGTCTTAAACAATAATCTGGATTGTTCTTTTCTACACACTTCAAATATTTGTGACTTTACCTTTTTCTGAGATAGAAATACATGATGTATTTTGATGCCTTTTCAAAAGCAGAGTAGTAGTGACGAAGTTTTCACCTTCTTCAAATTACAGCTTCAAGACACAAAGGTAGTAATACCACTGTCAGAGACAGGCTGGTAAAAGGTTGCTTAACCTCCCTGTCTCTTCAAACTATTATTTCGAATCCTGTGTGCTTCCTCTAATGACACTGTAAGAGCACATACTTTGAAATGTAAGGAAGAACCGTGCCTTTATTTTAGTCCAATGAACTGAGAAGAAATGTTAAACTTATTTTCTTTCCCTTTCATTTGTTCTTCTACATTGGATGCATGCCTCCCTGCTATTCTCCTCCTACTTGGAAGTAGCATCACATTTGGAAAGTAGTCCTGGCAGATGTTGTTTCTCCATGTCCAGGGCAGGAACAGCAGCAGCTCTCTGCAACTCAAGTCACTCATCAAATCCTTGGGTAGAAAAACTTTTTTAGTAGAGCTACCCCAAGCACAAGGATAGCTAATTGTTAGTACTTTAACATGACACATTTAACCCTAAAATGGATTGAGACATGGAAACAAGATTATGTCCAAATGCTAATCCTAAGAAGAGCATCCCATTTCAAACTTGTGGACCATTGAAAAGATTAAAAAAAAAATGGAAAAAACCCATACTTAAAAATGACTGCACATTGTAAGCTAAGCCCTAAACATGCTTGCACAGTGGGTGCTGTGAAAATACAATCATATAGACCAGATTTTGACCCATTTCTACTTACGATTATCATTTGTCTCTTTCAGCAGAAGCCAGAAGTTTCCTTCCTACTACTTCCTTCTTCCTA
This sequence comes from Eulacestoma nigropectus, assembly GCA_013397775.1. NCBI lineage: Eukaryota > Metazoa > Chordata > Aves > Passeriformes > Eulacestoma > Eulacestoma nigropectus. The sequence continues at coordinate 818,776 of VZTE01002092.1, forward strand.
CCACCTTGTAGTCAAACAACCAAAACTCGGTACTGTGTCCCAGCGAGCCACCACCACACCTCCCACTGAAAGGCATATTGCATACCCTACTCCTTTATCCTCCTATTTAGTGTAGAGGCTTACGGGGTAAACTGCTCATGGTGAACACTAGCAGGCCCTCTACCTTGGAAAGCCAATTAACTATTCCCTTGGGACAGCATATCCCAAGGGAACCAGGCAAGAGCAACTTACATGGACAGCTGAAGATACTCTAGCTCACCACTGTGAGCTCATTTTCCTGACATACTGTTTCTGATCTAGCATAATTTTAGGCATTGCTCAGGCAAGCAAATAAGTTTTAAAACTGCTCCTAATCTGTGTTGTATAGAAGGAATTCCTTAACAGAGAAGCACCTGCAGTTCTTTGGAAATTTTTCCAGGTTGATCCTGCTCCGATATTCCTATGCCTCATGCCCACTGGGATAATAAAAACATTTAAACACATGCCTCCAGGCACTGCTGTGTGTGAGGCTAGTCTGAGTAACTGCTCACAGGTCTCTGCTTGAGAGTCATGTGGATGGGGAAAGACTCAGCTCTGGGACCATGTACTGCTTTATGTTTCAAAGACATATGTCAGTGTCAGAGGCAGGAACTACAATGAGAATGTAAAGAGATCTGCAGGAAAAGACAAGACAGAGAAAAAAAACCACAACAAAAATATGAAGGTACTTTTAATGTGACTTGCATATACCATTTGTACCTCTGATAGGAACAGAGAGAGAAGAATTGATCCTGTGACACTGACTGCATTTAGCACAGTACTTTCTACTGTAAGTGAACAAAAATTTCATGCATGAGTTTCAATTATAAGCTCTACATTCACGGTATTTGTGGATCAACTCCATAAATGCTAAGGCTCTGGGTTTCAATTAATACGTAAAAAATATTTTAGACTTGTGACTCTTCAGATAATTCAAACCTTTATTCAAAAATAACCATTCTATAAATCAGTAAGTACAGGTTGTCTAGGAAATTCTAGCACTAGCTAGCACTTCTCCTCTTTCAAGCAAAAAAGACATCCTTATGAGGACACAGAAGGCATTTGAATAAGTTTGGAAAGGTGTATTTTGCTACTGTTCCCCAGATATTTCTTTTTTTCATAAAACAGCAGAACAATTTCAGGAGTCCTAACAGAAATCTTGATTGTACAGGCCAAATAAAAATGAAACCAGTGTATTCTCAGAAGGGTCTTGAGATACTGTAATGAACATAGAATGTACCATGTTTCTTTTGCAGATACAATCAGAGGTCACAGATCGCAGAATATTCTGAGTTGAAAAGGACACACAAGAATCATTAAGTTCAACTCTTAAGTGAGTGGGCTGTACGGGGATTGAACGCATAACCTTGATATTTTTAGTTGACACAGGGTACTTTTTGCACATTCCATTTTTGTTTGTCCACCTATGATCTTACATTGTTTTTCTTATTCCCTTCGCCTATTAGACAAACAAACAGTTCAGGGTCCTGTATATCAGAATCTCTTTACAGCTATTATAAAATAAGCAGCTTTCTTCTGAACTCCTTAAAAATATAAAATTCATTGACTAAGTACCACTTCCTAAATATTGATGCAAAAATTGAATGAACAAACAGCAGTGGGGTTGCCACAAAGACAACTTTCAGCAGCACAGCAACAGAACTTATTTTCTCCCAATGTAGTAAATATGAGGAAGGAATAAGAGCAAAACTGCTTGGCTCCACTTCGAAAGTCTTTCCACTTGCCTTCTCACCCATTCTTACTCTGATACCACAAGCAAGAAAAATGGCTCCTGCCTCTTTCCAAGCAAGCCTCAACCTGAGCCCACTTGTCCGATTTTTCAGTAAGCACATTGAGATGTAACACTCAATAAAAGCCTGCAAAGCCACCATCACCCTGATGTCTAAGAAAACATTCATAAGGTTTGGATACACACTACATGGTGATTGCTCCCTACCACCAGTGGTAACTTCTTTCCTCAGTACCACAGGGTCATGTCTCTGCAGTATTCATCTCTTATTTTATACTTAAGTTGAAAGTTCTTTAGGACAGGGAATTGCCTCCAGTTTTACGGGGCACTCTACAAATTGTAATGTCACAATGGAAATTAATTCTACATGACTAGTAATTATAATCCACAGATGATGGGATAACCACCTGGAATCTAATTCATTCTCTCAGGACAACAGAAAGTAGGGTGGAATTCTATCAAGGAAGCAAGTCCAAAATTGTCTCACATATTTGAAATGAGCACTTGAATATAAACAAATCGATAATTAGAAACATCTTCAAATAAAACATTAGCTCAAATGCTGCCCCAAGAAAAGTCAGAAGTACACTGAGCTGCCTTTTTTTTTCCCCAGCAGTAGAACATTTACACATGGGCACAAAATTCATTATCCTAAAAGTAGGAAAATAATCAAGTTTCAAAAGTTCTTATATGGGTGAAATATGGAATGAATCTGTAATGGGAGGGACAGTTAATTTCCTGAATTCCTAATACGTCTGATGTGTATTTGTGGGGATTGTCACTCACACGCATATGATGTCTAACAGAAAAACAAAGCTCACATTTTATATAATTGCAGTTTAATATCTGAAGAACTTCACTTGGGAAAGACAGGATTACAATCTCACAGACCTGTAGCTTTGGTTTAAGGGGGGAAAAAAGACTTGAGCTTTCAGTATTTAGTTCTTGATCAAAAGACGATAATAAAGCATGCCAGGCATAACTTTCAAGAGGAAGTCCTCTCTCTAATTTGTTGATTCAGGAGGGATTGCACTTGGAAGCATTAAGGCTAATCAGAGAACTGATAGTGAAAAAACCAGCTGCTTCACCTTTCAAGAATTCCCATCATCCTTTTGTTGGAGTTCCTTGAAAAATGCTGGTAGATTGGCCTAGTTCACTTTCATGTTTCTATCCCTAAGTGATTTCAAATTAAATACATTCAGCATTTTTATCTACTTGCCAATTCTGCCTTTTTTATCCTGACCTCTGTGAGTAGGAAATGCTCTATTTCCTTGCATGTTGCTGTCAGTAGAAGTTTCCATGGAAAGTTAGGCTGCCCACTAGATTGCGGCATCCCTTTTGCTACTGGAATAGATGTTCTCTGGTTTCACAGCAAGACTTCAGGTGCTTTGCATTTGCATTTAATAATCTGAAAATATACAGCTGAGGATACTTGTTATGTTTACAGTCTCTGTCATACCTCATGCAGTGAGACCTGTATTGTTAGTAATATATCAGCAAGTTAATTTTAGATAATGTTAATTAATGTCTGTAGACACCTTAGCTGTCAATCATACCCCAAATGAGCCATTAGAGTAAACCAATATGGCACAATTTACCCAGAAAAGTAATGTTTTCATAAAATCTTAGCACTTTCACACAGTGGCACATTAAACTCAGACTGTGGGTCTGGCCCCTGGACTTTGTTACAGCAACAAAGACTCCCTGCAAAGCTTATGATTCTCAAATAAGCCAGTCCTACACCTCATGAGCACAGCTATACAAACCCCAGAAAGCAGCAGTTCTTGTGTATCTCCATGTCTCACTGGGCACACATATTAGATGTCATCTGCACATCAGATGTAAAAACGTGTTATGAATATCGAGGTAAGTGACAGTCCTGGAATTTGGATATTGAGAAATCTGATAGATCATTGCTCAAAACAGAAATGGGGTACCTTTGTGCAAAAAAAATATTTTTCCCATAAATGCATGCAATTGTCATGTCTGATTTCTTTCATCATCTCACACTCTTAGCAGAAGTTCTTTTAGTTTATAACCAATGTCACTTGGAAGGTTATTTGGTAATATGTTTTCTTTTTCCCTTCCTCTTACATGATATTCCAGTTGGGAAAAAACCGAACCAAAAAACCCCCAAAACCCAACCCAAACCAAAACATGCTGAATCGTACACCAACTCTTCTTACAGATCAACTCTGCCTTTTATTGCATGGTGATTCTAAAGGCTGTTGGAACAGAGTATTTTAAATCCTCAAGTTTTTTTCATTGCAAGTTTTTATGTAGTTACTCTGTGCATTCTTATTGTGTGCATTTAAAATCTATAAAAACAAAAGATCAAACCTTAGAAATGTGTGATAATGTCTGTAGAGTGATGAAAAGTTTTAAACTTTTTTTTAATGTGCTATATAATAGCTTTTTTTGCATATGAACAAATATGCTTATATCTGCACTGTAAACACATACTTTGGAAGATGTCTTAATGAGTTCCATGGCCATAGTGACGTTTACTGACCACTGTCGAATGATTTGAAATAGATTAAGTAATATGAGTTCAAATGATTATGGCTGCTCCACAGCCAAAGGTAATTTAAAATTGTTCCTGTTATCTCATCTTTTTGTATCTTATTGTTATATAGTAATTTTGGAATGAGTCTGGAAAGAATGATACACACAGATTACTTGCCTTTGCATTCAGTAGAGAAGGTGAAATTATAAGGAGAAAAAATGAGCACAGTATAACAACCTTTTCCCTAAGTGCTAATAAGCACTGAAGTAAGAAAAAATGTTTTGTTCAAATACTTTCTTGCCTTTCCTAAGTGTAACTACAGTGGATCTATCACTATTATTTAACAATTTACGAATAGTAAAAAGCTGTTAGATTTATGATGGTCCAGGGATACAGATGAAATGGGATTTTCAGATAGATGTAACATCTTTTATCAGACCAAGAGATACACTATTTTTTAAAGAAATACTTTTGGACCCAAGGGATACATTCTTTTTAAAAGAAATGCTTTTGGACCTCTAGTTTTTTATTACACCTTAGACAGGAGCAAAGGACTTCAAGCTTAAAACAGGTTAAGAATAACTGCTCCAAGCTGATTTTCATTTTAGTGGTCAACTAGAAAAGCTGCAAGATGTGCAAGGCTACATGGATGCTTCTCTGTGAAGCAAAGGTAGTTGTGAGCAAAAAACCGTAACAATTTTACGAGCAGTGATATAATGTTGTGAGATAATGATATATTTTGGATCACAAGTCTTTTTATTTTCTGCAGAACTGATTATTTCAATTAATTAAAATAATTTGAAAATTAACCGAAAATCTGGATTTTTATTGGGTTATCATGAGACATCAGGGGTGATGCAATTTCCTTGACTCTAGAAAACTCTGCAGTTTTGTTACCAAGAATGTCAGCCCAGCACTCAGTGAAACACTAACAGATTAGGAATCTGACAAAGGTACACAAATTGCTACCTAGAAGCTTGTTTGTTTCTTTAACTTGGACAAAAAAGAGCGGGTGAAGTGCATAACGAGAACAAGTGTTCAGGGCTTTCCCAGATTTTTTTGAATGGTTCACAGGCAAGGAAGACAGAAGAAGAGAAGAACTGCCTGTATCCTCGGTTGGGTAGTGATGACTAACACCAAAAACAGCCTATTGTCTAGATGCCAAAAGACAGAAGTCGGGTCCCTTGCCAGAAGCTATGGCTCAAAACTTGATCCCTGAAAGTCTCTGCTCATAGAGGTCAGAAAGTGTCAAAGGATCAGTAAACTCTGACAGCTCACCTAGCACTCTGTAAATCTGTATAGAAGCATTTTCATTGCCTCTCAATGTGGACTTCTCTGTATTAATTTATGAACTTTTTGCCCCTAGTAACTCAAATGCATGGAAATTATGTGTGTAACTTCAAAGGATGGTGGTACAGTAACACAAGTTATTACACAACAAAAACATGTTGCCAAACTGATGATGTGGGCTCCACATGTGAGTTAATCAGAGTTATTTAACTAAATGATCAAGGCCTTATCCTGGGCCCCAAAAAGAGCTCAGAAACTTGTCCTATTCATAGGGAAAGATTTAAGTATATAATATATGCTGAATTATTAGTGCACAGTTTCTGCTTCCCTCAAAGACTCAAGCAATGGTTCTGCTGATACTGCACACTTTCCCTAAAGATTATTATGGTAATCCCAAATATTATACTACCCAAGCTATCTTACATTTGAGCTCATCAGATCCAATGTTCTGCAAATAATCTCTAGCAGCTTTAGCTAGTGTTTCTATAAGCTGGTCAGGATGACTGAGTAGTGGTGATCATGTTTTCTACGCAAGTCTCTAAAACAGTGAAAGTGCACTCCATCAAAAAATAGCAGCCCATATAGAAAATATGTTGCATATGCAAAGTTCTTTCCTATGAGAATTATACTTAGTATTTACTCTGCCAAACTGTTCGTCATAATTTTTGAATGTTTAACTTAAAATGTTTTATAATATATCAGGCATTTAGCAAGACAAAATATTTTCCCTCCTTATTTCTCCTTACTCAGAAAGCTACTTAAGAGTGTGCCAGGTATTTCTGACCTATTGTTTCCTGAACACAAAAATCCACGGCTGTATTTTTTTCTCTTCTGGATAAATAGACTAATGAACTTTGCAAAGGAAGAGTACAGATACCATGATAAATATTTACAGTCCATTTTGCCTGTCGAAGCTGGCTGAAATGGTCATACCATAGTCAGGACCTTGAAGTTAATTCTTTGTGTTAGATATGCATGGATGTCTGCTGTACAATTACAAAGCTGGGCAACACAGAGAGAGATGCTGCAGGAACATGCTGTGAAGACCTGTTTTCCAGGCTGTGGGATCACACAAAACCTTATCTTTCTTCACACCCAGCCAAGTGTTACTGTTTGCTGGAGTGGGATGGAAATGAACTTAAAACTTAATTCAACTTGTAGTGGAAGGAGGGTGTAGCGGTTATTCTTAGCTCTCTCTGTGGCAGCACCCTCTTCTCCAGCGCTTTGCTACTGGACTGCAGCTGCAGCATACTGACAATCTTTGTATCCCTCCTCTCCTGCCCCCTTGACCTGCACAGATTCATTTGAATGTCCACAAATTCCTATACTTTCAGTAACACTCAAACCCAGAATTCTATGCCATGCAAAATCTTCAAGGGAAATGAGGATTGTTGAAGTTAGATTAGAGCAGTACAGCAAAATGAAGATCTAACTTGCATTATCTGGGACTTTGTGTGACTGCCATCACAGTCAAGGGAACAATTTCCAATCCACTTTCCTGGACCACTTTTCTTGCAATACCTTACTTGAGACACAATGTAACTCCTACAAGGCAAAATTATAAGAGACAGAGGCAATAACAAACAAATAATAATAGTGATTTCAACCTGAAATGACTCTGAATTCATTCTGATGGTGCCTTCTTAAAACTTTTTTAATTTCTTCATATTTCTCCGTATTTTTGATAATCACTATGGATTTTCACTTTTGCACATTCCTATTTAAATCTTTGCTCCATCTTTTGAAAAGCATTTAAATCAGCTGGAGATATTCTTGGATTTGCATCTGTTGCTGTTTGAAAAAATGTTATACTTACCAGCTGTCTACTTACCAATTTAATTTGCCATCTTTTAAACACAGTAGAAAGAATTATCTTTAGTAAAACTCCAAAGGCAGTTGTCTCAAGGGTAGATTTGTACAACATATTTAATATTTCCCTCTTTTATTTTTCACTGTAATGTCCCATATTGTTAAGGAAGTGAAGAATAAAAATATTTCAACTCACCAGCTGCATCAGGTTTTATTTTAGTTTGAATATCACACATTTTGTAAATAAATAAGACTTCCAGGAGCAGAACTGTAGCTTTCCTACAAGCCTACTTATTCACAGTTACACCTGTGCTGTTGCAAAAGTGGAGTCTTAACAGACTGCATTAACAAGATTAAATGGAAGAAGTAATAAGGCACAGACTGTTCCATTTCATTAAGAAGGGAAGAAGACTGCTGGAGGCACTAAGTAATGGAACAATATTTTCTTTTGATACTCTATTAATGTATGCATTTCCTATTTCAGTCCAATGATTTAAAATATTTTTTTGAAAATTGTGAAAATAAATCTCAGCTTTCCTTTGTCATCAGTTTTTGTTTCAGACATATATAACACATGGAGGATTAGAGTGGCCGATGTAAGATGCCAAACTATTACAGATAAAATCTCCATGTTGTGAAATGTCACCTATATCCTGCCTAATTTCAGCCAGATCTAAAAAGTAAATTTTCTTCCAGTGTTTTCAGATGTCATGTGACAGACCTGTCTGAATTGCCCCTGTTGAACATCCATTACATTTAAGGAATATTAATTGAATCCCAAATGCCCTAGGTTGTACAGAAAAGGGGAACTTAGGGGTAAGCTCACAGCATCAATCTCTAACAGAGCTGCTCAGAGCCTGGAACCACTATGTTCTTTTCCCCCCCTAGGCTTCTAAAAGGGCTAGAATTGCATCCTGGTTCATAGGTTACACTTGCAAAGGCATGCAGTGGCTGTCACGCACCAAATGTGGTGCAGCTGAACACAAAGCAAGATTCACACAGGAGTTCTGTCAAAAATAAAACAAAGCAAAACAGCACATAAGTACATAAGAAGAGAGCATTTCTGCAAGCCAGCTAATACATTACATGCACTGCCTCTCACTAATTCACTTTTCCCTTTTGAGTCTTTGTGGATTTCCTGTGCTTTGAAAGAATTCCTCTCACCTCCTTGTTACGTATTCCCAGGCTTTTCTGCTGCATCGTTACTTCACTTCCAGGCAACCTTTCCTTTTTAATCTGTTTTCTCGTCCCCTAAATTTTTGCACAAAGAAGTTGTTGGAGTAAGGGATGACTCAGATTCTAACAGTTGTGTCTTGCTAACTCTGCATATTAATTGCCTTGGAATTCATGCCGAAGATAAAACAGAGAGGACTTAACTTTCAAGATTCAGTTAGCCTGATACATACAGGAGACTGTTAACTCTACATACTACTGAGAAAAAAAAACATTCAAAATTGCCATCTCAGCCACTCTGTTTTGAATGCTGGCTTGGTTTAGATAAAAATAGTCCAGGAATTTTCAAATAAAGAGGCCAATGCAAGAGGAAATATTAGGGGAGAGTTCTGAAGTTTATGAAAATAAGCAGAATTATTGGAGATTGGCAAAAGTACCGAAAACAAACAAATACATGAGCTGGTATAGTCAGGCTGAAAAAATATTTTCCCAATAATACAGAAAACATTATTTGAAGGATAATAAGGAATAGGATGAGTTAATTACTTGCAACAACTCATTTAAATCTGCATAAGCATTACACAGCTATTTTTTTCATGTCTGTTCCTAGAACCAGTCACATACAGACTACATGTGTTACTCTAGGTTTACGATCTTAAAGAGTCTCAAACTCTTGGCCTGTGGCATTTTGATGAATAAGTATTTCCTGGCTTGGTAAAAAATAGTTCGCTCTCTATTATTTCAGTAATCAAAGCCCTTTGATGTTATGGAGCATAATTTTTCTTGACTGGGTAAATAATTGGTGCATAATTTTCCTTCTGTTGCAACAGCATTTCATTCTGCTGAAGTACTGATAGCCTAACAAGATCTTTAAGTCTCACTGTTTCATAAAATATAAGAGTTTCCCATTAGACACACTGCTTTCCTCTCAGATAAAAAACATGGATCAAAGAAATGGCCAAAAGAAATGAACAATATTCAAGTGGGTTTTTCCCCCTCTTTTCCCTCTCTAATTTGTGTAACTGAAAATTAGTTCTGCATGACTCAGAAAGAAATCAATAGATTGTTGCCAAACACTGCATACCCTTCTGATGCATGATTTAGTATCAAACTGGTACTGAGCAATGATTCCAGACACACCGGCATTCAAATCAAGAACTACCATTAGCAGCCTAATAAATCCCGCTGTATGTCCTGTTGGATGTGCTCTGCCTCTACAGGCATGAGGGTGTCCGGACGTAAAGAGCACAATGAACTGCCTCAAACGCTAGCAAAGAAGGAAGTTCTCGTAAGATAAACCACCACAACAGGAACTTAGGAAAAGCACAGATGGCAAATAGGGAGGCATTAATACCAGACCTAAATGGAGGTGAAGGTTTGGAATTAGCACATTGGACAAACTCCACTGTGCAGACTGTGGGAAAAATGCAGATGGGAACAACAGGGAGATGCCAGGCCTGGTGAGGCAGATCTGGATAACCCATCCGGACAAAAATTCCCACCATGGCAAACTGTGAGAAAGGAAACAGCTGCTTACACACATGCCATTCCAAATTATGGGAACAGCATCTATGCCTCATGGATACTGGGGATGCGGACCTGGAAAAGAGTGGTACCTCCAGAAGAACACTTCGGGACCCGCAGTACCAAGCAAACCAGCGTGAAGAACGACGAGCCGGATGCCAGAGGAATCCTTGTGGTGGTGACATCTTTTGCTGAATCTCTCACTCTGTCTTCCCCCTCCTTCCTCCTATGAATCTTTCACTCTGTCTTCCCCCTCCTTCCTCCTGTTTCTATCTCTGCCTCTACCTCACATCTACAATTAAATAAAATCCGTACTACTGATTTTGGTGCATGGTCTTGGTCTGCAGCTTAATTCAGGCAGAGGGATCTCTTAACAATAGGATCCTAACACAGGGCAGGTAGAATTTGGATGCAGAAGTCTATGCAATATTTATGTTTTGAAATGAGACCTCAGTTCCAGCAGAAAATGGAAGTATTTTAACTCTTGCAGAAATATAATGATACAACGTAATTTTCAGTTTGTGTTTCTAGAAATGTACCCCACTGACTCTCAGATGAAAAAAACCTCATGTTGAAAAATAATTTCAAGAGCCAAACAAATACAAAGTGAAAACTCCACTCATCTACAGCACAGGTTAAAGCAAGCTCTGAAATCCATGTATTATAAGCTTCCTTTTGACCGTGATGCTGTCCTATGAGCTGGCTAAATAGTCTGAACCAACAATCTCAATAAAAGGCATCACCATGCACCTAACTTTCTTTTTAACTCTTTGAACAAAAAGAGATCATAGAATCATAGAACAGTTGGGTTGGAAGTGACCTTCAGAGGTCATCTAGTTCCAGGCTTCCTGCAATGAGCACAGGGAAGTCATATTTGCACATTCAGGAGAAAATATTGCCCGATTGTGTTCAACAAAAAAGAGATTTTTTTTTTAGATGGTAAATATTTTTGAGGTAAGTGGTTATAGAGAAATGGGGTGGAGTTTCTAGCACTGTTTAATTCTGTACCACCTGTATCATGGTGGGGGTATGGTTTCAGGAGGGAGCCAGGTCCAGCAGTGGCAGGGTTGCCATTCTTTCGTGGGCTCGAAGGAGAAGGTGTGCAAGCTTTGGGGTCAGCCAGGCACAGCCAGCCCCTCTCTGCCACTGGCAGTCTCTTCCCTGCTCCTCTGAGCAGAGTCTTTCCTGGGTTGGTGCTAGAAGACACAAAAGGAAGAGAGCAGCAGCATTGTGGAGGGGAAGCTGTGTGGGGCCCAAGGTGCAGCCACAGCAACTGCAAGAGCGACTACAGCTGCAGCTGGAACTGCCGAGTGTGCCACTCCTGCTCCCACAGAGCCAGGCCCAGGAGAAGGGTCCCCTGACCTGCTTCAGAGCCCACTCAGGTCCCACCAGGTCTTGTCTTGTCCCTGTTTTTCCAGTGTTTATGTGCTGAGGGAGGGAAGTTAAACTGCGACTCTCCCTGACATATACTGCCTTTGTTTTCCCAAAAGCCATGTGGCCCAGCATGGGACCAGTCACCATTTTTGCCTTTGTCTGGGAAAACCACGTTGGGCACTGTCTTAGGGAAGTGTTTTTGTTTGTTCAGTGATGAACATCCTTTTTTGTGCAAAACACTATCTCTTTTGTGTGCTCTTTTATTAATTTTTTTTGTTATTTTGATTTTTCACTTAAGTGTGATTTCAGTTTATAATCTTCCCTAGTGTTTCCTCCACTATAAGAAGAGGGTGGGGGAAAGGGAGTAGCTTGAGTGGGTTTAATTTTTCTGCTGTGTTTTAAACTAGTACACTAAGAAAGGAAGGAATTTGACACCACCGAACACTTTGGAATATAGCCTTATTCCTAAATGAGTTAATTCTCTCATCAGTCTAATTTGCTGAGCAGTTAATAGTATCTTATAACAAGCACAATCACAGAATGAACTATGGAAATGAGGAATGCAAACAATTTATCCCACAACTACCATGGACAGCGAGTATGGACTGCTCCAGATACACCAGTCACTAGCTCATGATGTAGCTTGCAACCACCTGACAGCACATCAGCTCTCCTGCCCTGGAAGACATCTAGGATAAACAGAACCCACAGTCATGGACTCAATGAACTTGACAGAAATCTAGGAGGGACAGGTATTGACTATGGAAATTGTGCTTGTGTATATATCTCTATATATGTGTATATAGTTGGAAGTAGGATCAAGGTATGATGTTGATGGTATAAGGATAATATCTTGGTTACGGTCAGGAGGGGTTTAATTATTTGAAATAGCCAGGAGGGGCCATGGCTAGGAGCCAGAAGTTATTCTATACCACCTTGAGACATTGCCAGGGGCAGGAGTAAGGAAGTCTCTTCTGGGGAGAATGAGTTCCTTCCAGTCAAGTAAATAGGGCGGAGGGAGTGGTCCTGTAACCCTGGTTCTGAGGCTGATAGTTGTGGGGTAACGTGCATTCTGGATAATCACGTGTGAATTGTTTGCCTGTCTTCTACATTTTGCTATTATTATTGTTGCTGTTACTGTTCATTTTCTTATCACATTGCTGTTTCCAGTAAATTGTTCTTACCTCAACCCGTAATCTTTACTTTTTGTGCCTCCCATTCTTCTCTCCATCCTACAACGGGAAAGGTGGGAGAGTGAGCGGTACATGCTATGGAGAGTCTCAGTGGGAGCACTAAATTGGGGAGTACCATTCCTAAACCATGCCACACCCATAGAGAGAACTCTTTTTCTTTTGCTGTTCTTGGTAGTTTTATCAAAAAGTATCCAGCTGTCTGGATAGCTGTCTGAGGAGTAAGAGAAATGAAAAAACAATGTGTACCTCTGCACAGGCAAGACTACTGGTTCAGAAACTCATTTGGTATGGACTGATGCAGGGTTGCAATGAAGCTGTATAATTATACTGACTGTGGGTCAGCTTCTCTTTTCATTTATTCTGATGTTACACAACAGTTGAAAAATAAAGTAGAGAGTTAGAAAAAGGCTGTAAGTAATTGTATTATTCTCCTTCTGACGGCTGCATATGATATATCCCTCGGTCTTAACTGCCAGAACTATAGAAAATTGAGCAGCAGCTTCTAGGTTGTGGCCCTGCACAATTATGAAAAAGGTGCTTCTGTTCATTTATTTTAGGAAGTAGGTATTGTCCTTGGAGAATATGATCAGATGAACCTTGCTCTCTCTTTTGCTTTGTATATTCTTCAGCCATTCAAGCTCTGATCAACCTTGCAAGTGCCCTTTTGGATGTTGGCCTTCCTCCTTTGCAGATATAGAACAGAAAGAAAAGTCTTACTGTATCCTGAAATTCTTGTGATCTGTAAATCTAAGTCTCTGCAGCCCTAGGGACATTTCAACAATGTGAATCAAGTTCTATTCCACTTGCAAGCTAAAGATACAAAAATGGTGATGCTACTTTCTACATTAAAGAAGCATCAATAGAACCTTATCAAGAATCCTGGTGCTTTAATCAGAGCTGCTATATATGGTAGAATACGGATAGCACAATATATATGTGTTTCTCCCAATCACAGCAAAAGGATCAGCACAAGAAATTGGAAGCAGGATTTTCTATCAGCTCCTTTTTTATTCAATTTTCTTTTTTTTCTGGTGAAAAATGATCCCAGCAGACTGCAGGAAGGGGAGCCATGAATGAAACAGAGCATGCTCTAAAGGTCTATTAGTCCACTGTGCAGTACATTTTAAGTTAAAAGACTTCAGAAATGATAAGAGAGGCCATACCTCTATGTACAGAAAATAAGTATCTTTGGACAACCTTGTAACATCGAGGTGACAAGCTTCCTCTGTTGATAAGATCTCTTTAGGTCTTTGAAAAGCTCTGAATGAGTGTTAAGAACTAGGCACCAGAGTATCATCCATGGAAAAACTGGAAAAGAAATTATGGACATGTACAGAATAGCATCTTTGAACCATACTGGAAGTGGTGAGCTAATAACAGAGCAGTCTATCATGACATTTCCCCATTTAAACCTGCAGGATCTATGTGACTTCTTTTGACTGACTCTTCTGTCTCACCACTTACTTATTGTTTTACCTTCCAAGGAATGACTGACTCCTCTTGATTAAAAAAGTCTCTTCCCTAAAATGGATGATACATGTCCCGGACACATCTAAAGAGAAATTCACAGCTAAATACATTCAGGAGCAAGTCAGGTATTCTAGACTCCTACAGTCCAGATGTTCACACATCACCTAATCAGGCTACCAAACTTTTACTGTAGGAGACCACTGACTTTCCAGAAAAATCGTTGCTGTTTTCACTATTTCAAAACTTGCATGTCACATGTTGTGTGTGTCAAAATCTTGCTACTGGATGACAGTACTGGAGGAAATTGTTTGTAATGGGCTATTGGCTGTGAAACTATTGATTATTTCTGGAGGTCAGTTTAGTTCTTCTAGTGGCCAACACAATTTGCTCCAATCTTCATTGGTTGCCCAATTTATTGATATTTTTACTAGGATTTTAAAAGCCAGTAAATCTTTAAATTGCGAGTCACCTTCTGAGAAGGAATATTTTGATAGCTGCTTTTAAGTTGAAAGCACTGATCTATATTACACACTTTCTGCTTGATAGTCTGAATATGAATGTCATAGTTTGGACATTTAAAAGTGCATTTATTTGCCCGCACAGGATAAATAGCTACATGCTTCAAATTTTGAACATTAAGGGTAATTATTTTGATATAGCTCTTTTCTTTTTTTTGTGTGTCAACAATAAATTTCAGTTTTCTGCAGCAACAGAGCCATTGTCTCCTGAGTACTTGGTCTGACCTGTTTAAGAAAGCTGTGCTTTACAGAGACTTACGTCTCACAAGAAAAGCAGAGATAAATCTAAGGTGGCTTTTTCTTTTTCTTTAAGCAAGAGTAAATTGCATTCTATAGTTTCTTAAAAACCAGAAAAATCAGCAACCTGAATATTTTGCTACAGTTACTGAAGTGATCTGTCAAGAAGAGTAGTGACTACACACTGAAAATAAAAAACTGAACCAGAAGGATTTAAGCAAGTTAGATAATTAAATAAATTATATTAAAAGAAAGCTTTTCCAAGAGTTTTCTAGTATCTAAATATAAGCCTTACTCTTTTATACTTTATCCAAAATGTGAAATGAAACCTCTTGGTTTTATTCCTATAAACTGCTGTAACCACACTCTGCTTCCTATAATGTGTTCCAATTTAAACTCTAGACTCCCTATAACCATAATGTCTTGTTGGAAACCTAATAAAGTGGGACAGTTTATCTCTCGATGACCAAAACCACTATGCATAATTCAGTGTGAGACCTCTGTATTTCCACTTTACTGTAAGGAAACAGTAAATTCTCTCTGGGACCTCTTCATTATATGCATTAGCAAATGGTATTTGATAGGCAGCAATGCTGCTTCTGAACTGTGCTTGTATCATGTTCCTTCAGTCTGCCAATCCCAAACCGGAATTTGCCAATTTCCAGTCTGCCAATTTCCCAACCAGAAACAGAGAGGTGAAATGACAAACATATCAGAAATATTTCAGTGGGCATCCTGAACCTAGTGAATTTGTGCTCCATCTAGCTGGGAGGAGAATGGAGATCTTGTGTCTTACATGAAACTCCGGTAGTTTTCACGAACAAGAACACTCTCTGCCATATTATAAGATCAGTCACAAAGAAAGCATCACTGCTAGGTTTCTAATCATGAATCTCAAGCTCATTAATAATACACAAAAGAATATCAAACCTTTCTAAAACAACAAGCCTAGAGCTTTGCTATAATACCTCTGCCAGCACTTCTGCTCTGCACTCCTGAAGACACAAGTTGTGCTTTTGACAGAAAGAGTGACTGCTTTTAAGTCACTTTTCTAAATACTACCACAGGCTTGTTTCCAAGCACAGCATGTGAATAATAGATGCAGAATTCAACAAATTTAAAAATAGTGAAAAAATTAATTATTAACTGAAGATCATGGCTGCAGGCAGAAGACAGGTGATAGAGTGAGCATGAGCTACTCAATGTGCCGTACTGCTATTTTAGTTATTATGTTCAACAGAATCTTCAAGCACATGACAAAGCTTGTGGCATTGTCCTTCAAAGTCCTCCATGAAGGCATGAAATGGAGAGAAACTCCAATCAGTATGACAGCTTTATTCACGCTAGTGTCATGTAAAAGATATCCACACTGAGATATATTAGTGTCAGAACAAAAAAACCCCTAAGAATAGAGACCCCTAAGACTTCGGTACTCAGACACCTGTCTCTTGAGACACTTAGAGCGGGATTAATAAACCTGTATGTACTTAAATGTTTCTGCAGGGTATAGGCAGAAATCTGCCTATATATATCCAGAGATCTGCCATTGGGTCCGAGTTTGTGAACTGCTAACACACAAAAGCTGGAGAAGAAAAGACAGTATCTGAGGTGCCTTGGGCAACATATCTAGGGATGTTTTTCATTTTGAAAATTTGCCTAATTTCCTTCTCAACAGCAACTAACTAATAAAACTGTACTAGTGACATCAGAATACAGGGGAAGTAGCGAATGAGCTATTCTTATACAATCGTTAGATACGCCAAATATAAGCATTTGCTTACAGTGATGTTTTTACCCTTTTGCCCAAAGTACCTGACATCTTTTTCTGACAAAACTTTAATGAACATAGCTGTAACTCCATTAAAGCTAAATGGAACACAGCTTTGTCATCCTAGCTGTATAAAACATACTGGGTGGGTTTTTGTTGATTTGTTTTGTTATAGCTACAGGGCAAAGAATAACCTGTTTGTAAGCACATGCCTAGCAGCCTTCGGGATGTTGCCACATCCGAGGCAAAGCAAGCACTACGGCTTGTAAGCCCCAAACAGCCCTGCAGAAGAGCAAAACGTTTGAGCCACACAGAACTTCAGGGACATTTAGGTAATTAGGCAAATGTGTACTGGTGTGCTAGGAGCAATGTATCAGAACACCTTCACAAGACATGGTGAGAGGCCTCAATAAGAGCCTCCCTTTCATCAACTGATAAAGCCTATCACTAGCTGTGGAACAAAGGGAAGGAGTAATATCAAATGAATCACAAGTACAGCTTCCTGCCCTGCTAGTGAAATAATACATTCTTGTCAGAAGCCTTTCATCCAGCCATTTTAAAAGAAATGAGAACAAGCTGTAAGAAGAGAAGAGACCACTAGGAGAACAGTGGTGTTACTGTAACTTTTTATCGCTGTCACACTACTTCGTCATTATGTTGGGTATACTTTTCTAGCTTACCCTTCCAGGAGCTGCCAATGAATTTAGAGAAGTGAAATATAAACTTCTATCATCCACCTCTTAGATTCAAAAAACCCATCCAAATAACCAAAGCTAAGGACAAAAACTAGCTGATTAGCAGTGTTAGTCATCTTCATAAAAGTGTACAGCAAAAGGATTCTGGTTTCCTAGGCCATGAAAAATAACCCTTCTTCACTGGTTTACACTGATTGTTCTTGAAAAAAATACAAGATATAACTTCCTAATGAGGTAGAATAGCTGACAAAATCTAAGTATCCAGTTAAAAAAAAAAAAAAAAACCACAGTAAAAATATTTTTATTGGTGTTTTTTATTCTGATATGTATCCAGACAAGACATATCTACTTGAAAGTGAAAAATTTCCCACTCTGTGCTGAGACTGAGAACTTAATTTGCTTTAAAAAGTTAAATGAATGGTACAGCAGAACAACCATATTTATCAGTGTTACATACTATAGTACTGTCTGTTGCATTCTTAAAAAAGGAAATACAGTTGTGCTAAAGAGGCCAAAAATGGAATTGCTATTAAAAATGTCTTAATGGTACAGTATGCCCAGGTCTGCCTAGAATCATATTTCTACTCATTTTTCTTCCCCCCACAAATGCTATTTATGGGGAAAGAAAAGTGTGTATCATCTACCCCTTTGCCCAGCTACCTCAGATAACGTAATTACTATGATTTTCTGCACCTCAAAAGTGCAATCATTTCCCATAACCACACAGAGGAAGAAAAATACCATAACACAAATTACTGTACAAGAGACAGTCCTTACTAATATAGCTCTTATTACCTAAGATGACTTTGAATAACTATGGATAGCATTAGTATTTTTAATTCAGGTGGTTCTACACTCAATTATTAACCAACCCTATCTTATGTTCCCTTGGATGCTAATTACTTCTGATCATGTGACTCAAGAAATCTGAGCAAAACTGTAATACTGGTCCCACTGAGAACTACCTACCTAGGTAAGGGGGAAACAATAAGCCATGAGATATATGCCATAAGTACAGCCCATCCGAACATCTTACTCACTGTAGCTTTAGTTGTTAGAGCCAAGAAGGCAAAAGAAACAAAATTCTGCAGTACTTGGAGATTTTTCTCATATTGTCTTAGCAAGTATTACTAAGCAAATCCAGCATTCACACTAAAATGTTTTGCTTTGCAGAAAAATGCTGAAAAAACATTATTAAAAAACTCATGAAAATTGTTTTATCTGGTAAAAATCATAAGCATTAAAAAAAAAAAAAAAAAAAGGTAAGCAAAGCAATTCGAGCCAGATGTTTTCAGTATGTCTACATGAAACATTTTCTAACAAACTTCTCTCTCCACATCTTAGGTCTAAGGCTTTAATTGGCAGACAGTAAAGTCTGATGGGAAAATAACGGTCTTTTAAATATGTAGGAATGAAAAGCAAATTGAATTAGCACAGTGTAAGATGCAAATAATTATATAGTGTCAATCCTGTTTTATACAGTTCAGCCTTTAAACAACTTGTCTAGGAGAAAACATAAATCTCCTTTCTTCAAGTGACTCACGCTCTTTCCCCAAAAAGTAGTCAGGGCTATTACATGTAACAGCAGTTTTAAGTAGTCTTTGCTTAAGAGTTTCTCAAATGTGGATGATGCTAACAGTTGGTATGCAACAATGTGAAATTTCCTCTTCCTCTTGTCAAACCCAAATATTAGTAATTAGCCATGAGAGAACAAGTCTTCATTGCACAACTTACAAAATGATCTTTTCTGCAGACAGAATTTCTACTGTCTCTGAGAAAATGCCCCCACAAAGAAACATAAAAGACTTACTGAAGTCTCAACAATATGTACTATGCAACTGTATATTTTCATTGAGACATTTAAAATTCTGCTCAAATGCAACTAATTCACCGAAAACAAAAAAAAAAAGGAGTTTTAGATGGCTCGTTCCACAGTTCCTGACTGATGTCACTCCTCAATTTCCCCCATCTGCTGTTTTTGTACCATCACTTGTCCTTATGCCATGTACACTGGCTTCAGCTGTATTTCACCTAAGAGACTCAACAGCAGAGAAGGCTTCTATAGAAGGGAGCAAGACAGGAAGCCAGAACTTGGCTCTCTACAACTACCTGGCAAGAGATTGTAATCAGGTGAGTGTCAGCCTCTTCCCCAGGCAACCACTGAAAGGATGAGAGTACAAGGTACACTACAGAAGGCTGGGGCTGGATATCTGGAGGAATTTCTTTATGAAAAGGGCTGTTAAACATTAGACTCTCCTGAGAGGTGGTGGAGTCACCATCCCTGGAAATGTTCAAGGAATGACCGTATGTGGCACTTAGTGCTGGGGTCTAGTTGACAAGGTGGTGATCATTTAAGGGCTGGACTCAATGACCTCAGAGGTCTCTTGAAACCTAAGTGATTCTGTAGCTCAGTGTCAGAAAACAGCTAATTTTTCTAAGCAAGATGGTCATGTGTTTGTGTAAGGATTCTAGGAGATATTACCTATTCATTTAACTTTGACTAATTTGCACTTATAAACTTTTGCCTTAGATCATCCCAGGTGTAAAAATCACCCAACAGCAAACACTCATCTCCATTCTATGTAGGAAAGACAGATGAGCCTGCTCCACAGTCGTACATTTACTCGAGCAAACTCTGATTATCTGCAAAGACATGGCATCTGAATCCTTTGTGTAAGTAATGCACCTAAACATATTCTCAGTAGGATCACAGACACTGAGCTAATTAAAAAATCATTTGAGAACAGCTATTATGATCATTATTATCTTTTATTATAGCCCTCCACTCTTACTCCTAGCAGGGTGCATGCATTTAAATTACAATGTATTGGGTATCACGAAAGATGATAACCTTTGACCATTTAACTTCTCCAAAAAAGGGATGGATTGCATGTTTCTCCAATTTAGGTTGATGATGAATTTGAATCTTTTCTTCTGTCAGGATATCTACAAGCATCTGGAGAACAGTATTTGGGGCTTCTTTTGCTTTCTCTTTCTGCTCTTCCCTACTGATTTCAGAAGAAGTGAAATCAGCACTGTTGCTTGCTACTCAGCCTCCTTTCCCAAAAACTGGGCTGAGATGCCTCCCTGCTAGCTTCCCAACCCTTTAACTACCCATCTCATGCTCAAATCCTACTTGCTAACTTCTTTCCTGAAAGCACTTATGGACTTTATACAGCCATTTAAATAACACAGTTCCTCTGCTTTCCAGTAGAAGTTGCATGCATGAATTCTTTCTTTCAACTTCCTCTTTCTTCCCCAGAGCCAGAACAAACAAATGGGAGACTATCTCCATTTGCCTTGCTACCGCCACCTCTGAGTCAATGTACCGTGTGCAATTCAGAAAGTGGCTAGTAGGTTTTTTCCTGCAAGGATCACCTGACTGCCCACCCACCACTGTGCCAATGACTTGTTCACCTGCCCGATGCACTGGTCACTCATTGCACGTACACTACATCACACGCTGGGACTTTTTCTGTACTTTTTTCTGATATTTCAAAAAGTTCTGCAAGTTGCAATATTTATTTGTTCACAGCAAATAACCACAATATCAGGGTTCAGATCCTGCTACGTGGAACTGACAGAGAAAGAATCCTCAGTAAATATTTTCAAACGAAAATTACCTGGCCACATCCAGTTAGAAGAAAAACGACAGGCTACTGGAAGATGTCAGAATTGCAAAATCATTAGCATCCACCCATGGTGCTTTAGAAGTCCAAATCTATCAGAGAGGCTTGTAATAAAACCTTCTATAACAGAATTGCTCCAGACTTAAAACACAGTTTATTTTGAAGCAAAACTAATAATAAACATCACATAAAGTGCAATAAAGGTATAAATGTCACGTGTTGCGAAAGACAATTTTCACCAATCACTTAGAAAAGAGGATCTGTTACACCGACTTAAATGAAGAGTTAACGAGGGATTTTGAAGCAACAATCATGTTACATTTGATAATTACAGTTTTGTTAACCAGAAGTATCTAAAATAATTTTTTTTCCAAAGCTAATACATTAGTTATAGCTTTTCCTTATGGAAACTTCAAAACAATGCAAATCAATCAACTGAATAACCCTTCTAGAGCAGAACTAGGTTTATGTGGTATTTAAGTAGTAGTTACTGACATATTCAAGTATCCTGACTCATGAGTACCTGAACATGTCATGTAGTCACTCTAAGTATTTCAACTCCGTATGTCTCCGGAGCTTCTGAAGTGTGTTGAAGTGTTCTGAAGTGTATAACGTAAGACATGCATGTTTCTTCTGATAAAGACATTTATCTGACTGTAAAAAAGCAGACCTATTACAGACAGAACAGTATTGAGGTCTAAGGAGTTTCACTTTAGACTACTTTCCCTGGTACATAATCAAAACCATATTATTAGCAATACAAGCCCTTCATGAAAATGAACAAACTGTGATCTCTTCTACTCCAGGGTTCTTGTTTACTAGGTGTTTGTTTATGGTAAGAAACCTGTTCTGGAGCCATAAACATTTCCTCTTAGGAAAAAGCATTTATGGATCTGAATGCAGAATCAGCAAGGCAATGGGAGATGCTGACACTTCCTTTTACCCAACAGATCAGTTAATGACTGTGACAGGCTAAGTATTTCTTGTTGCCTAAGGGATTTGAAGGCACATCTCTTCTGTAAACTACTCAACATGCCTCAGCAAAGTCTGAAATTGGATTTCTATCTCACTCAGAACTGAAGTGTATAAACTCTGGAGCTGAAGAAGCTTTCTGCTGTTCCAGGACATGGGAATTTTACAGTATATGAGAGGTTTCACATGACCAAAAACACTAGGTGCAGGAACAGTCATGTACTTGTATTCTCCATAAGGAAATTTCAGTTTAGAAGATGCAAGTACAGAATGTAGCATGACAGACTGCCCTTGCGTGCAGAGTGCCTTTAATAAGCCATTCAGTGTGGGTACAGAGGAATCAAGTGCCTGAGTCACTCCTATCTACACTCCATATGCTAAAAGAGAAGAAGCTGCAATCAAGAGTTCAGACAATGCTTCAGTTTTGAACATTTAGGGAAACTTTTTTTTTTTGAAAAGGGCATTGCTGAGTTTAGCCATTTTGAGGTTAACAAAGAACCGGCTCATTCAGAGATTTTAGCAAATCAGTCAAAATTGTGACTGTTGTCATTAAAACAGGGAGTTAGAGAAAGCTAATGAGACTCTGAGCTCTTCCTGACATGAGTATTCAGAATAAAGTTAAGAGAGATAAGGTACCTGGATAGCAGAAAGGTGGTAGTTGGTAGAGGAGGGACTAGTTTTTATTTCAGGGATGAGGCTGATACACAAGAATAAACATTTCTCCTGAGAAAGTATCTTATTCAAGCATATTTTTCTATTTAATCCTTCTGGATTACATTGCCATTCATCTCCACTTGAAGCCAAAGGTTCAGCTTTTTCTTTAACGTGCACTCCATCAACAGAGGTTTCTATGAGCTTTCTGATTTACAGATAAGCTTATCAGTTGCTATAGCTCTACGTGAGCTCTCTATCACCCACTTCTCCTTGTTTTATATCATCAGACTGTATGCATTTTTCATCCACTGAGGAGATCCAAATACAAAATTCACTGTTCCAATGCTGGTTTGTGAGTGTCCAAAGTTCTTTGGACCCATAAACGAATGAATGCCATATATTCACATCTGTAAGCAGTTTATCATCCTTGACATACACAGACGGGCAACTTTAAAGAGGTAATTCAACTAGTGTCTGATGTAGGTAACTTATGTAAATTAGACACATTACACACGGAAAATTTCAGCTTCTGATGTAGATTTATTCTGCATTGACAGGTACACCTTTTGTCTCTGTACATCCTAAGTGTAAAATTCTCAATTAGACAAAACATCAAGCTTACACACTGTAATTTTTGAGTACAGAACTCCAGAAAGAACACAAGCAATGGAGGTAAAGCAGGTATTATGTAGTTTGAAGGTTGTGGTGTCACACTAAAATAATGTATTTCTATTTCAATTACCTATTCACTTTGCTAAAATTTATCAGCCCTGTATTATAGGATGAACTGAAATAACATGGTGACAGCTAAAGGACTGTTTGCATGAGCTGACAACAAAGAATAATTTTATTCATAGGATAATCATACATCTCTATGTACCAAAACAATCATGTTTTTTCCCAAGCATTTTTAAATAAACACCTAGTGCATTTGGATAATCACCTGTGTTGTGTTTAGAAATGGTATTCTCCAATTTAGTACACCCACTAAAACCATGCTGCTCCCCTTCTCCCCTCCCCTCCGCCCTGAGTGCACCAGAGCAGAGAATGGGAGGCACAAAAGGTAAGGTTGAGGTAAGAACAACTTACTGGAGGCAGCAATGAGATAAGAAAACAAACAGTAGCTGCAACACCACCAATGACAGAGGGTATAAGAAAAGTAACTATTCACAAGAATCCCCCCACCCAACAACAGACAATACCGGACGGCTCTCTGCCTTGTTTATTTGCCCCTTCTACTTGGGAGACTGTCCCTTTCCCCAGCCCCTGGCAATGTTGTTAAGTGGTTCAGAATAACCTCCATGTCCAAGCCATGCCCTCTCCTGGCTACTGCAAAAATTAATCCTGTCCTGGCCAGAACCAGGAGAACTTTTCATTGATAGTGTTAGGGGATGAGGCAAATTCACCACACAGCATGGTATACTGTATGATAAACATATGCATCCCATGCAAAGAAACAACTATGACCCAGCTAATTCACCTTCTTCTTTAAGCAAAGATTGTGACATAAGTTTGTTGTGGAGCAGTGACCAAGACAAAAATAGGAGGAACAGCACTGTGTAAAAGTTTCAGCTGTTTTTCTTAGACAAAACACAATAAAGGGAAATATTAATGGCAATTGCAAAAAAATTGTGCTGGAGTGGTCTGCTCAACACCAGGGTACTTAGATGGAGGGTAAATGACCAACATTTTCACAAGGAGTATGTGCCCAAAGTTTACCATGGCAACCTGGCACTGGACCAGTAGGAAAATTGACCCTGAGGGAACAAGTCCACAGAGATACTCTTCCATTATCTGAGAAAGCATTGTATGACTGGGATTGGTGTTACACTAAGCTGGCAAGTGAAGGTTTTAGAAATATGCATGTATAGCTACCAATAAAATATACCTAGCATGAATTTTTCTGCAATATCATGCAGAGTCATCTACTTAACTGGTCTTGCATGGCTTATTTCAATCCTCACCCTTAAAGACAGACTTTACAGATAAACTATCTTCCCAAAGAATGAGTGACTAATGACAAAACTTGATTTGCATGGAATATGGATAAAGTAATAGGTTATCCAGCTTGAATAAGATACCTCAGTAGAACCCACATGAATGGGTACATTTTGTCTTTTCCCCTCTCGTATTCAAAATTAATCTTCTTTACTTCGCTTTGCCATTTTGTTCCAAAAATGGCAAAAGCAACAATGGTATTCTTCATGATAAAAACCAAACCAAACTAAGCCAAAAAATCCCACAGTATATTTATACAGAGCAGTAACAGTAACTGCACAGATTCCAAAGTATGCATCCACAGAACCTGGCCCAAAGGGAAGTAGATTGATCTGAAAGAGCAAAAGGGAAAAAATAGTAATTAAAATCATCACTGCATAAAATCATTTTGTCAGGGAGAGATTGACAAGTTCATGCTAATGATGACCTGAAAATTGACCACAGTTTATTGATTTTGTGTTAAAAAAGGCCCAAGTGAAATATATTATAAATTATATTAA